>VMDO01000121.1:0-139807 GCA_007922755.1 Pedetes capensis
GATTGAAGGTGTGGCTTGGACTGGGTGTGCCTTCCCACAGTGGCCTGGACTCAGGTCTGCTCCAGTGTTCTTTCTGAGGCCCAGGACCAAGGGGCAGCAATTGCTCAAAGCAGCTCTTCCCTTGGGGTAGCAGAGGCTACCCAAGCCTCTGCTTGTGTCATGTCTGCTGGAATCTCATTGGCTAAGACAGGTCACATGGCTGAACCCAAAGTCAAGGGACAGGGAAGTCTATTCCACCCACCATGAGAGCACAGCAAATCATGTGACCAAAACCAACATCAGTGGGTCAAGGAAGTAGGGACTCTTCCCAAGGGGGCAAAAGGGGACGAGAAGGAATATTCTTGAGGAGACTATCTGTTGTACATCCTAAACATCTACTGAATACCCTGTTCTTTGAGATTTAAATAAAATCTCTTCAGAGCTCCCCTGGTCAGTAGTATCATCCAATCTATTTAGAAGACTTCCAGCCCACAGCTCTACCACCTATTGAATCCATTCAACTATGAGTCATTTGACCGCCCCTTGAGCATTAGCTCTGCTCCACACTCACATCCCTTTCCTCAGTTCCCCCCAAATAATTCACACAGATGTGTGTAGATTTACTGACCACATGGGATAGTGAAGGAGTTTTCTATCTCTGTGTTTATATCGCCACATTGCTTGGCGCCTTCTCGTCTACATTCTGTTTGCACTTAGCCCCGACACACAGCATCTCAAGTCAAAGCTTGCTGAAGAATTCACTCTGGTCTCAGCAATCCTGACAGTTTCATCTTGCCTGGGCCTTGCTTTTGTGCAATTTGATTCAGCTTTTTTGATTCATTCAATATACACGTGTATTGAATATTCTTGTCCTCCCCTTGATGGATTTTTAATCTAGATGGAAAAATTAATAAGGTATGTTCCTCTTGAGGGGCCAGAAAATTCTTGTTTGTGGGGACTGTCATGTGCATTGTAGGATATTTAGCAGCATCTGTGGTCTGCATTTTATAGATACCAGTAACACCAGTCTTCCTCCCCTTGAATTATGTGCAACCAGAATAGTGCTAGATATTGCTAAATATCCCCCAGGGACAAAATCACCTCAGTGGAAAACCACTGCTGTGGTATACAGTAGACTTGGTAAGGACTCTGATAAACCATAATAATATGCTAAGAAATGTTCAGAGGAGAGCCATGTTATTTCCTGGTGGTAAATCTGGTGGTGAAAGTCTCGAATGAGGTCAGGGGGCATTTGAGCTGAGATGGCTACAATGGTTAGGGGTTTGGGGTGAGTTTCCCGGAGGAGAGAGAAATAGGGGGCCCATGTAAGTGAATAGGGAGCAGCTCTGAGTGAGTAAAGCCTAGTATGAGAGAGGTATGCTGGTGAAGGTGGAGGTTGAGTAGCATCCAGGAGGCTGGACTTTGGGACCTTGATAGTGGTTGTAAGACTTCCACTGTTACTCTGAGTGAAATGATATGTATATCTGAAGCTGCATTCCTTTGAAGGAGGTTTAGAGTTTGATGTAACAACCCAAGTAATTGCTACTAGGTCTCATCTATCCAGAGGTCTTTTTTCTGACACCCAGAAAGAAAATAGAAAAGGCTTTTGTTATTAGGTGGTATTGAGTCAGATCCAATTCATAACAACCCTAAGTACAGTAGAATGAAACACTACACACCACTGTGCCCTGCAAATGATCTTTTTATGTTTGAGCCCATTGTTGTAGGCACTATATTCCTTCTCATTTTGATTTGTGCCACATCAGCAAAAGGAGGTCTCAAGGGTTTTATTCCATTCCCTTCATTAAGGTCAGCTGCACTTTGAGGAGCAACTCTTTCTGCAGGGGTCTTTTGAATGCCTTCCAGCCTGGGGGGCTCATTTTCCAGTACTATATTTGACAGTGATTCTCTGCTATTCATAGGATTTTCAATGGCTAATTGTTTCAAGAGTGGGCTGCTGGGTCCTTTTCCCTAGTGTGTCTTAGTCTGGAAGCTCAGCTGAAACCTGTCCACCATGGGTGGCCCTGCTGGTATCTGAGATATTGGTGGTGTAGCTTTCAACATCACAGCAACATGCAAGCCCTCACAGAACAACAAGCTGACAGACACACGGGGGAGAAAAGGCCTTAGAGGGATCCAGTATCTCCCTAAATCAATCCATGCCTCAATCTTGGTGTTCTTTAACGTTTCAGAAGATTCACTCTGAATCCTTCATTTTGGGTGTAAATCTGATGAGCTTGGTGGCCAGTTCTCAAGAGCAGATGAGAAGATGGGAGAGGAGGAGAGCGGGGGGTCAAAGCAGCACAAAGCAGGGAAAGGGGGCCAAAGCAGAAAAGTATGAGTGAATGAATGAATGAATGAATGCTTGCATTCAATGCTTGTATGAAGGTTCTGCAACAACAAACTAGTTACTTAATCATGCCAAGCCTTAATGATCTCATCTGTAAAATGGGGTCTCAACTCATAGAGGTATTGGGAAGGTTAAATAAAATAACCCATGTGAATTCTTAGCTCAGCTCTGGCACAGAACAAGTACTCAGTAAAAACTAATGATTATTCCTTCCAGTTCACTGGAAGAATGCTGATATTGAGACTTCCCCATATCATACGTAAAACTGCTCTTCTGGAATATTCTCAGAATCTCCTGGCAGTGCTGAAATGTCTCTTTCAGAAAATATATCAGATGGCTGTGAAAACTGAGGAAAGTTCCAGAAGAGCAAGGCAGTTGCATTTGTCCCTTCCATCTCCCCTCTTTTTTGGCAGTAGAAGCCAGACCACTGAGGGAGAGACAGCGGGCTGCCCAGGATTCTGGCCCCCAGCCATTTCTTAGCAATGTATTTCCTTTGAGCAAGACCGGCCTTTCACCCTTTGGCTATTCTGAGAGAAGAACCATTATTGTGAAATAGCGAGAAGAACATTAAGCTATTTCCTTCAGATTGTATGGCTTGTTTTGTGTAAACATAATCTACCTCCAAATAAGAAATGTGCACACTGGCAGGGCTGGAGGGGAGACACCAGGGCATACTGCAGGGCAGCGGCTATGAACTAGTGCAGGTAGCCTGGGTTGTTTTCCTTTGACCAGTATTTGCCTGGTAACAAAGCTGGACGCAGGATGCTCTGTAATGGAAAACCTTGGCTTGGTTCCTGTAGCATAATGTAAAACGGAGGCTGCCAGGAAGGTACAAGTCATGCAGCAGGAAGGAGCTGCTCTCTTGCCCGTGGATGGCAGGACAATAAAGCAACTTGTCCTCGGTTTGTGTGTCTTCCAGGCTGGAGCAGGAAATACAAGCGCTCGAAAGTGAAGAGTCCCAGATATCTGCCAAAGAGCAAATCATCCTAGAGAAACTGAAGGAGACAGAGAAATCCTTCAAGGACTTGCAGAAGGTGAAGAAAACAAACGGGAATTCTCTAAATCACCTCCTTGGGGAAACAAGGCCTGGCAAAATGATGCCCGCTGGAGAAGAGGCCAGTGGGTACTGGTGAGAAATGTGAGCCACGTATTCTCTAAAATGAAGGCAGAAATGTGAGGACCAGGTTCCATCCCTGAAGCTGAGAGGCTAGTGGCTTGTTTTTGGTTGTGGGACCACTTGGCCTGCTGGGAGGCATTGAGAAGACACACATTAAACCAATCCTACTTTTGCACTGTCTGAACCCCTTGTCTGTCTACTGCCTGAAAAGTCTTCTATTGGACTCTAGATTTCTAAACCCAATTCCTGCTAAGCAGATTAAATATATTCCCTATGGCTTAATTGAGACTGGGGTTTAGCTCAGTTGGTGGAACACTGCTCTGCGTTCTCTGAGGCCCTGAGTTTCATTCCCCAGTGCTGCAAAAATGGGAGAAGGACCTAGCAGCCCACTCCCAAAACAATCCTGAAACAATTAACCATTGAGAACTCTATGAATAGCATAGAAGCACTGGCATAGTGCCGGGCATGGCAGAGTATTGGGAAGTGTTGCATCTGTTGTGCATAGGGTCGCTATGAGTTGGACCCAACTCAGGACACCTAAAAATAACAACATAGCTTTAATTATACTCTGCTTTTTGAGTGTTTCCTAAATGGCCAGAAGCAGCACCATATCAAATTTCAAATACAAAGTGTGTAAATATGTGGAATTTTACTGTATGTAAAATAAAATGGGGCCTTGTAGTGAAGTACAAAGAATCTATAGGCCAGAGGGCCCTGAATTCCTCAAGAACTTCCCTCCGTTCTGTCTCCTCAGTGGCTCTGTGGTTCAAAAACAATCTAATGAGATTAATTTCAAGATGGGATTTTCTTAGCTCCCTTCTCCAACTCGACCTGGAATAGCTGTTGGATTATTGAAATAAATCTCTCAATAAATTGATTTTAATTCAGTTTAAGGTGCGAATGTCAGAAGTTTGACTGTTCCCTTAAATTTTGGGGTCCCAAACAAATTTCCCAGAAGAAAAGAGAGCCTGGGGCTTGCCAGCCACATCAAGTTCTGGGCCTATGCCTGGGCCTGGGGGGAGAGCATTAAATGGCCAAGGGATTACAACTTTGCACACAGTAACCACACAGTAACACTCTGCCCTGCTTTTGTTTCCACAGAGCTTCTCCGCTGCGGATGGAGGTAAGTGCACCCTGCCCCATCTGTAGATGAATGTTTTCTGCCCAGTCTGCTTAGCAGGTCTCCTGTACACAGGCTTATGGGAGATGTCATGTGTGACTATGTAAGGGCGTCATGTGGCAGGCAGCATGGCCGACAGGGTTCTGTGGAGCTCCATAATCTGATCTTCACCACCTCCCCTGGTCCAGAACTGAGTCTTGACTTAGGCTTCTCTTAGAAAATTGGATCTGGGAGTGTTGGCTCATAACTATAATCCTGGCACTTGGGAGGTGGAGGGAGGAGGATCACAGTCTGAAGGTCACAAGTTAGAGGGCTTACGATGACTACATAGTGAGTTCTAGGACAGGATGTGCTACATAGTGAGTCCACATCTCCAAAAAAAAAGAAAGGAAAGGAGGGAAGGAAGGAAGGAGAGAAGGGGGGAGGAAAGAAAAAAGAAAGAGAGAGAGAGAGAGAGAGAGAGAGAAAGGGAGGGAGGGAGGCAGGGAGAAATCAGACAACTCTTCCCCTTCCTATTAGTTCATAAAAGCTCACTACTGCCTGGGCTTTTCTTAAAAGGAGCTCAGCAAAGATATGTACTGAGATCTGGGCCAGGTACCTTGCAGAAACAAGCCCATTGTTCCAGTGGCTATGTCCCCAGATCCCACCGGGCATCAGAAGGTCATTTGATGTTTAGGGCACCTTTCTAAGGCCTCTGGTATTTTTTGGCTTTCCCTTCCTTCATTTCCTTTTTCCTTCCTCCCTTTCTCCATCCTCACCTCTTTTGTTTTCCTCCTTCCTTATTTCCTTGATTCCTTTTTTCCTTTAATAAGGACAGTACAGTTTCTCCAGTTTTCCAGGGGGAAGAGGCTAGGCAGAGCTTATCTCCACAGGAGTAGGGCTGGCTCAGAGCACGGGAGGGATGGGAATGGTCCCCGGCCTCCTGACCTCATCCTGGCAGGAGCAGATCTTTCTCCTCCTCTCTCCTCTCTTCACCTGGGCACTGGGGATGAACTTAGAATTGTGTGCTTCTGGTCCTTCTCCATGCTCGCTAGACCTCAGCTACAAACCTGTGGTTCACATTTTCACCGTGGCCCTCAATTAGACGGGCTTTGTTGGAAGGGACTTGTTGGAAGGGCCGCAGCCAAATGCTCACCTGGTTCTCACAAGATCAGCATCTACACCAGGAAGATGATTAGGCACCAGAGAAGCTGGCATCAATACGTTTTCCTGGGGGCACTTGGAAAACTATGAGGGAACACTTAAAAATGCAGTGATGTATAATGTGTTTGTCTGGATTAGCCAACAACAATGAAAAAAATTAGACATTATGACTTTTTTTCACCAACAAGTAAAAGGTAAGACATCTGGATTTGGGTTCACCGAGCAGTCTTTGGAAGATGTCAGTTAAACCACTTGCTCTCAGGGCATGTTGCAGGGGCAAGTAAGGGCCACACTAGTAAGGACCTTGGGAGAAGAGGACCTATGACAGGTCTGGGAAGAGAAGCTGTGGCTCTGCAGGGTGTGACCCAATCTGTGCACTAGGGTGGGACGTGGACTAAGGAGGTGGCCTTGGGGAGTTGGGGGTGCTGCATGGAGAGGAAAGCAGGCTCCATTGATCGTCAAGAATGGAGTAAGCATCAGGCTACCCTAGGCCTGGGACACTGACCTGCTGGTGAGCACATACTGAAGAGGGCACACTTGCCTTTCACACTGTCCCATCTTCCTGCCCCTTCTCAAACCAAGACCTTCCCTGGACTTCTGATAATTAGGGAAGGGAAGGAGCCTGCATGTCCTGTTCCTGGGCAGCTTATGTGGAGTGTGAAGCCCTCAGAAGTTTGTGACTTAATAAGCTGTGTTATAAACTCCCTCTGCTGTCTCTTTCATTTGCACCCCTCTCCTCTCATTTCTTCCTTCATGACTTCCCACTGTTTTCCCCCACCCCTAAGCGTTTACAGAGGTGGGAAACATTGTGATCATGGCAGACAACAAGACCTGCCAAGAAAGTTGCCCTTGAATCTGTCCTCTAGCCCCTTTTGCCACGATGGATGTGCTCAGGAGTAGGAGGAGGCAAAAGGCTTAGGCACCCCAGGGAGGGGTTTCCGTGGTCTCTCCTGTCACCCTGGATTGTGATTCCTGCCATCTTTGGTTCTAACCATGCCTTGGTGACCTCTGTCACATCACACCTACTAGCAAAGAAAAGTGGAGGGAGAAAACACATGCTTCCAAGGATGTGATCCATGTGTAGGTCACTCTGTGCTCTGAGGGTAAACATGCAGGTGCATTCCACGTGGGGGACTCTGAGATGTCTGTGTGCTCATTGTTTCAAACTCTTTGAATGGCCAAGACCCTCTTAGAATCAGTTCTACTAAAAACTAATAACAAATTATTATAGAACAATAATACCTTAAGAAAACCCTCAATTTCTAAGACATGCTGCTTACAGAATCTAGGTCCAAATGGTTTATATTAACTGGCTAGATGCTGCACATAGCATCCTCTACCTATGAGGTGCTGAGGACATATTGTTAGTGTGTGTGCCTATGCAGTGGCCCCACTTCAGGCACTACTCGCCCATTACCCCATGCATTTCAGAGGAAGTAGCAGCACTGAACTGTTAGATCCTGAGTGGTTTTTATTACATGGCAGCCTTGGTAAGCAAGAGCAATTTATTCTTGAGTAGAATTTTCTGATCAAGCTACATTCTAATCTCCTTACACATACATTATTGTTACACAGCAGGACCTTCAGCACTTACATGGGTGGTCTTTCCTGCCTTAGAGAGGCACAGTGTCTTGTGTAACTATAAATTGCATATCGTATGTATATACTCCTCCCTGTTCTTTGCCCACAAAAGAGTTTGTATGAAGCCTGTGGCTGTAACAGACAAAGGAAAATGTGTGTCCTGGGCCTATCTCAGTGTGATACTAATGGCAGGTTCCCAACCCATCCCACTATGGTAGCCTGGAGGCTTCTCCACATCAAAAATATCACACCAATGATTGAGAAGTTTCAATTTTCAGTTGCCTATAAGTATGGTTGCTTTTTGTTTGTTTGTTTGTTTGTTTTGTTTTGCAGACTGAAGATCAAACTCAGGGCATTTCACATGCTAAACAAGTGCTTTACTGCTGAGCTACATCCTCAGCCCTAGAAGTCATGTTTTAAGGAGAGTTCGCACCAATTTTATTTCTCTAGCTTCACCTGATTGTGTTCCTCTTACCTACTGTAAATATTTCTGCAGTGTTGGAACCCAGATGCATCCTGACCCTCTCCTCTATAAGCCACTACTCTCTACCTTCTCTGACAGTGGGGAGAATGCTGATCGAGCCCCCGACTTTGGCAGGAATCAGGGACTTGTTGGAAGGGTCACAGCCACCTACTCACCTGGTTCTCACAAGATCAGCCTCTATACCAGGAAAATGATCAGGGCCCAGAGGAGTTGGCATCAGAACATCTTCCCAGGGGCATTTGGAAGAGACCTTGTTTGTAACTCCTTGTACTGTGTGACCATAGGGTTCAGTACTTAATGATGCATTGAGGCAGCTGCCCTGTCCCCATCCTCTTGCTCCACTCTCCCCTCTCATCTCTCTTAAAAGAAGCCACATAGCCCCAGCCTTCCAAGAGCTGTGATCATTGAGCTTGTAGCCAATGAACATTGGGCCAGAGTACCACCATTGCCCACTCACATTTGGCCAGGAGCTGCCTCCTAGAGGAGACTGAAACATGAGTCCTGAAGTCACAAGCTCTTTCAGAGGCAGACTTCTTTGTTTACAAGTGACTTTTGTTTGTTGCTTCTAGAACTTTCAGTATGCAGAGGCACCCTTGTTGTTAGGTGCTGTCACGTCGGTGTCCGACTCATAGCGACCCTACATACAACAGGTGAAACACAATTGTCAGTGCTTCTCTGCTGTTCATAGGGTTTTCAATAGCGGATTGATGTTTGGGAGTGGGTTGCCGGGTCCTTCTCTGAAATCTACAGCACCTGGTGTTCCCAGGTGGTCTCCCATCCAAGTACTAACCAGGCCCAACTCTGCTTAGCTTCCGAGATCTGATGGGATCGGATGCCACAGGGCTAGAGCTGCAGGCAGACGCACCCTAGAAACTTTATGTTCAGCCTAGAATTTCCTAAACACATGGAGTCAGTCTTCGAGGTTGTGCTTGGTTGTAATGACTTGAGCCTCCACCTCATTTGAACACAGGAAGTCAAATTTACTGAGATCTCATTCCAAAGATTTCTGGAAATCCTCATTGAAACTCAAAAGTTGTACAAATCTGCTCTGGTCATCTCTTCTCTCCTAAACTGTCCCTCTAGTCCCAGACTGCTGCTCCCTTTACCCATGGACTATTACCAAACTGCCCCTACCCCTCAAGCCTGGCTTACCTCAAGCTGCTGCTGTCTCTAGTCCTGCCTGCTGGTTTGAGGCACACAACCTTTCCATAGTGTGAGTAGAGAGATTTCCATTATCTAAGTTCTGGAATAATGGAAGCTCAGTTCAACACAGAAAAGAATTGCAATTCAGACATGTGGCCACTCCTGGCACCCCTGGCTCAAATCCAGGCACATCTTCAGGGGGTGCCTGCAGGCTGCTTCCCAGCCAGCTCCCAACCCACCCTCATCGCAAAGGCCCAAATTCCTTCCTTGCATTGAGAGGATCTTCAACTACTTGTACCCTGATCAGGATCCAAGATTTAGCCCACCCAAGGCAAGGGATGGGGGTGGAGGAGGAGCAGAGAGAGAAAGGAAGGCAAACTAACCCTACTCCAACCTAAGACCTTCCCTCCTAATCTTTATATCCTGTTATTTCTCCCCAAATAGTTGATATGGAAAAGTCCATCCTTGTAGACAAACTCTACTTTTGCCTTAAGAACATAAGGATCCAATATTAGTATAGTCTGGATTGTTCAGCCTCATACAAGCCAGCAAATGGTCTGGTTGATGTCACCAGAATTAATCATATTCTGGTGTCCATTTATAGTCCTCTCCAGTGTGCAATTAAAAAAAGAAAAAAGAAATCTGTCAGCATTAAGGCAATATCAACGTGGATAAAGAGGAGGGGCAGGTATTAGATGTGAGGAGGTGGAGGCTATAGGACTGATGGATGCTGGGAGAGGGAGGGGTTACTGTGGCTGCGAGTGATCCTGGGTGAATTGTGGTCAGTGAGCCAAGAGAGAGAACAGCTGAAACAAGAGAGGAGCTGTGATACAGGTTGCATTGAGATATGTTTAGTTTGAGATGATTCTGGAATATTCAGTGGAGATATACAGTGAGCAGTTAGATGTAATCATTGATGAGTTATTGTTGTTCTAAGATTCTGTGACTTAGTCATGGTCCAAGGAAGGAAGAGCATCCCACGGAGCCCAGCTTTCTAGAATCTTCCGGGTTCATTTTCCTGCTTCTCTCTGGGAGATACCCAGATTCTTTATGTCTCACCCCTGCGGGTTCCTTTTCTCTTTTGATACCTTGGCATGCCCGTTAATATTCATGCACTCCAAGTCTCGCCCTCGGAGTGGGTTTGTCAAGGTATTTGTCCAACCGAAGCTGATGGTCTTGCTCCTTTGCACAGCAACACTTCCTGCTGCTGAGCTAATGGTGAGTTCACCAAGTGTTGTTATTTGGAATCTCAGGATTTTCTGGCTAAAACAACAGCTTGAAGTATTGAAATCATGGAATAAATCCTGGAGTTTGTTTTAACATATATAAAATTGGTCTTTTGAATGAAAAAGGCACATAAAGCTGTATTTCCAGTTCAGAGAATGTAGTGTTTACTGCACATTTTCAGCGTGATGCTCCATATTTGGTCAATCCCACCAAGTTGATAATGCCTCTAACTGGCCCATCTCTGCTTCTCTTTTCCCCTGAACACATTGTCCTAGAATCTAGAGCTTTCTGATGACTCTTCCAAAACACAGAGTAGCTGGGGGGCTTGAGCTCTCTGGCCAGGATCCCTCTTGCCTCAGCTACTCTCCTGAATACCAGCCACTGGGCAAATACTCTGCTTTGTTTACTTTGATCCTTTTGTTCAGTGGCTGCCTCAGCGGTCTGTTATGTAGGGCAGACAAGCTGCTGTCTCGGCACCGAACCCATTGGGCCTCCCAACACTGTGCCTAATTGTATTCCCTATTCTCTGCTACCAGTACAGTCAATTACATTTCCTCCTAGCTCACCGACCTGCCAATCCTCTGTTCACAAATAGCAGAACTGTCACTTGGGCAGGAGGGGACCAGCAGAGCAGCTGGTAAGTCCTGGGGAATGCTTTGGTTTTGGCACCAGGACTTTCCAAAGGGCTTGTATTTCTCATTGATGAGATAGGTGTCCAATGTCCTTACATAGGGGGACACCTCTTTCAGCTCAGTCTCAGACGTGATATGTATAGTGATCACACAGGGTGGGCACTGGCCCCTGGTGGGTAACTGAAGACCAAACAGAAGGGAGTTTTGAGGAAATCATTGAGCCTTTTACCTCCAGCTTCAAGGGAATCTTTATCTTGTGTCTGTGGTCTTTATATCTGCTTTTACCCTTAAAAGCAAATCTGTACTGTGTCTCCAGGGATTTTTATTTTCATCATTAGACTTGCAGAAATCAAAAGGGCTATGATAGAAGCTGGGTGGAAAAAATTTTCAAAGCATATGAGCCCAGTGCAAGAATCCTTTGGGAACTAAGTTGTTTGTGTATTATAGATATATATATTTCCAAGTCTCCCCATTTCTGAAATTATTATTATGCTGTATTTGTGGGGCATGTGGCAATTTAAAGAATATATATTTCTTGCTAATGTTTCTGACAATGCTAGATTTTATAAAGTAATATATTTATAATGGAAAAAGCCATTGCTGTATTACTCTGTACCACATCATCATTTACTAATAAAGGGAGAAAAATTAATAAAATAAAATAAAATAAAATAATAACACATTTATGAGTATGGAGTATAAAGAGAGTCATGCTCAGAAATGTTTCTCAGAAATCAGAACTGGAAGTATGTGAACAATAAATCTCTACATCCACCCATTTTCTGTATACAGAACTGCATTGTGGGCTGGAGGCTTAATGATGAAATGAATTGCTCAGAGTTGCACAGTTAGTGACAATGTGGATGAATTTAAATATGAGCATCAGGTTTTGCTTTATCCACTCTATGTAGGTTTATGTTTAAAATAAATCTCATAATGACATTATTCATGAAACAAAATAATCATGGACTTTTTAGCCAGAAGAAATCTTTCATATAGGTCAACCTGAATACTTTATGAAGCAAATAATCTCTCCTTATTTTAATATAAAAGGAAAATAAGGCTGGAGGTTTAGCTCAGTTGTTAGAGTGCTTGCTTAGTATGTATTGAGGCCCTGGGTTTGATCCCCAGCACTGCAAATTAAAAAAAGAAAAGAAAGAAAGAAGGAAGGAAAGAAAATCAGCTGGGTACAGTGGTACAAACCTGTAATCCCAGCCAGTTGGGAGGCGGAGGCAGGAGGATTGCCAATTTGAGGCTAGAGGCAGCCTGGGTAATTTAGTGAGACCCTGTCTAGAAATTTAAAAAGTTTAAAAATGGGCTGAGGATCCAGCTCAATGGTAGAGTGCTTGCAAAGCATGAGGCCCTGGGTTCAATACCCTAGTACTGCAACAATAATAATAATAAAATATAATAATAATAATAAAGTAAAATAAAAAGACAATAACTATTGACATAGTTGTCATGTCCACTGATAAAATTTAAATGTCTCCTGGGCAGCTCTCTACATGTTTTAACATATTACTTTGCAAATGGACTCAGTTCTTGCGCCATATTGGACTGTAAGTGATATCTAGCCAATCGCTGGCTGGGTCCACATACTCCTGGACAGGATGTGTTACAGGATGCCTGAGTTGGAACCTGCAGCCTACAGTTGTACTATGGAGGACTCATCAGCAATCACTTATGCCAGGAACTCTTAAGAGTTCTCCAAGGTATACTTCTGAGGTCAACTTGAGTAACAACTGTTGAAAAGTCACATACCTTCCCACTTGTTATTAGAGACCTGGGTGCTGATGGCTCCCAATAGTTGTGGGTAAGTAGCATCCTGGCTCTTCTCCACAAATTCCTGTACCTCAAAGGACATGTGATGTGACTCCACTAAAAGTTAAGCCCATGCAAGAGTAGGGGTGGTGTTGCAAAGTAATTTTAAGAGACAGAAAAAGGGTTTGATCAGCATTGGTTGTGAAGCAATATAAAGTTTTTTTTGTTGTTGTTGTTGTTGTTTGTTTTTTTTGTGTGTGGTAGTAGGGGTTGAACTCAGGGCCTTGCACTTGCATGCTATGCAAGTGCTGGACCACTGAGCTGCACCCCCAGCCCTTTTTTTTTTCTTTACTTTTTGAGACAGGGTCTCGCTAAGTTACACAGACTTCCTCTGGTCTCGAACTTGCAATCCTCCTGGCTCTGCCTCCCAAGCCGCTGGGATTACAGGCGTGCACCACCACACCCAGCTGCAACGTAAAGTTTAAGAGTAACATATTAATATGTTTGAAGAGCTTTATGTGTAGGAACATATACATACAAGCTAGCATCCCTCATATTTGAAGATACCACAAAAGCAAAATAACCCAAATAGTAAATTCATTTTATTCATTCATTCATACATTTGTGTACATGCATGTAGTACTGGGGGATTAAACTCAGGGCCTCACACACACTTTGCAAGTGCTCTACCACTGGGCAGCACCCCCAGCCCATTTTTTATTTTTCATCTTAAGACACTAAATTATGCAGGCTGCCTCTGGCCTTGAATTCATGATCCTCCTGCCTCCACCTCCCAAGTGGCTGATTTTACAGGCATGTGCCACTGTACCTGGGGCAAAAGCATTTTAAAAAGTGTAATGTGATCAGAATCATTTAAAAATAAGTTTACATTTACTTTTATTAGTTTTGAACTAATTTGTACAAATGCATGTACCCTGGGAATGCACATAAGCAAAACTGTAGAAGGAATCAGATTTTATGTGGTTTATCTTCATAATACTGGGTGTTTTGGGAATGGGTGTTCAGATTCACTATCAATTATGGTTAGCCGTGACTATGGAGAGCATGTCTAACATATGAACCACTGGCACTTATCACTAGAATTCTCCTAGATACAAGCCATCTCACTTTAGAGATGTTCTTTTGAAACCTTGTACAACCTCAACATCACTATTAAATATTATGACAAATAGTCTGTTTGCTTGGAGTTGGAAGGTTTGGGATTCTGTGTAAATGGATGTTATTTAGATTCACTGCTTTTTAATATCAGGAAGCCCTACTCCAACCCCTTACCAAACACCAAATCCCTGAAAGAAGTCCTCAAACAAGTCACACACCTCCACGATCAGAGCTTAACCTCCCTCCAGGTAGCCCATTCTGTCTCTAGTTGGTTCTGACTATTGGAAAACTCTTTTGCTAATGGAGCTATCATTTGTCTACCTTAATCTTCTATGTGTTGGTCGTTACACTGTCCCCTGGGTCCCCCAGTGTAGCACTGCCTAGCCTCTTTTGCTGGTACTGAGGTGATGGGATTGCTTTGAGAACCCCTTGCCACTCCTGCCCTTCTCCCTTTAGTACTCCACTTTGTTTCCCACCTTCCTAAAGTGCAATACTCAGAACCATCCAGTGTACTTTGGGGTAGGCCAGCCACCTCCCAAAACAAACATGACTGTGCAGGCCGTGTGGCTGACTCCGCTGGCACAACGGTGGTTCAACTGCACTGTCTACAGTAAAGCCTCAGCATCCTTCTTTACATGTGCCAGTGCTCCGCCTCATTCCTGTTCCAGGACAGGCTTTGTGTCTGAATGTTTTCATTTGAAATGTGTAATTTCTTCACCCAATTTTTCCTGTACCATTTCATGCAAAATAACTTACACAATTCTTTTATTTCTTAATCTCAAAAGACAAAAATGAGCTATGTACCTCACTACCTTTTGTTGATTTGATCTGACTGTTACATTTCTTCTCATTCAATCATCAATAGTGAGTTTTAGGGGTTCAGTAGAACCATGGCAGGAAGATAGGGGAGTGATGTCCTGGGATTTGACAGTCAAAATTCTGGTCTTTTCTTTCATGTCACCCATAGCACTCTTCCGCCTTTGTGTTTACATATTGCATTTCTGCATCAGATTTCATTTGAATCCAGGGTTTAACAGTTTTGAAAGTGGAAAACTTGATTATTAAGGTCTTTATTTGGCACTGCATGACCTCACTTTTCTCCTGTTGAATAACACCACAAATATGAAAAACAGTCCATTATTTTTCATCATTTCACTGATAAAAATGCTCCGTGTTGGGACAAAAGTTAGGGCCCTGTGGCACCTGTTAGGAATCTTTTGGCCCTTGGCAACCCTAAATCAGCACCTATAGGATGTGATCATTTAACCAGTAACCAATTCTGGCAGTTATTCTAATGGCCAAAGTATATGTTTCAGTCTTATCCACAGGAATACAAGGTACTTTGTGGATACTCCAGGTATACTACACTTCTGGCATTTGCCTAATCTTTCTAGAGACCTTGAACAAAAGTAAAAATGAATCTGTGTGGTTTCCACCTGACAATCCCATGTTGGCTCTTGGTGGTCTCTGTTCTTTGAAAATTAATTTGAGAATTTTGCTCTCCAGAATGTGATGCTCCTTCTAAGGAGTTTAGAATCTCTCCTTCTGATTTTTTAAAATCAGAACTTTGAGTGTCAGCCTCCAGCACCTTTCCTGGTGCTCGAGACCCTTGAGACAAAACCAACAAAAATGAACTGGGATTCTGAACCCAAGACATGGAGAGCCTTTCCAGCCCTGGGTGCTTGATGAGTTTCCAGTCTTCTCTCCTCTTCAGGGCTTCACTCCCCCCTCAGCATTCTTCTCCTGGCACTTTTTTCTTGACCAAAAAGACAGAAGCAAAGTCAGATATGTGAAATTAGCTCTTCCCTTTGTTATGCATCAACATCACATATTTGTTAACTGTCATTGTTTTTTTTTTTTAATAATGAAAATTCATTGTTTCATGGTCATGGGGGTTAGAAGTGTGAGGTAAGTGTCTGTGGCATTGAGTTCTTGGGAGGGCTGTGAATTAGAATCCATTGTATGCCTCTTATCTAGTTTTTTTTTTAAGGCTCAGATATCTTTTATTTGATTGTTTTGTAGATGTTCAGATTTTTTTTTAAGTTGACATGTGATAATTGTATATAGTTATGGGCTACAATGTGATATCAGTACAAGTATATAATGTGTAGTGATCAAATCAGGATTATCTGCATTTTCATCTCCTTAAACATTTATAATTTTTGTGTTGGGAACCTTGGAACTCCTCTCTTCTAGTTATTTATAAAATATATAATAAATTGTTGTAAATTACAGTCATCCTACTGTACTGTAGAATACAAAAGTGTCTAGGGAAAAAAATTGTTTCAAAGATTAGAGGTGCACACCTATAATCCCAGTGATTCCTGAGGAGGAGGCAGGAGGATCTCAAGTTTAAGTCCAGAGGTAGGTAGCCTATACAACTTTGTGAGACCCTGCCTCAAAATGAAAAATAAAAAGGGGTTGGGGCATGCAGCTCAGTGGAAGAGCACTTCCCTAGCACGTGTGAGGAGGGCCTGGGTTCAACCTTCGAGTATTTTAAAAAAGTAAAAAGAAAAGAAATTTTTAATCAGTGTTTTCTGAAGATAAAGACTTGTCTCTGGCATAAGAGGGAGAGTCCATCCTGAATTAATTTCCTCATTTTTATTGTTGTTGATAATACTGGATTGTACATGTCCAACCTGAAGAGAAGTCACGAACATGTATGTATTCACGTAATCATATGCTCAAAGAGATAAGGCTACACATATGGGTACTCACTCAATAAGTCAAGCATATGCATGGCTTGTCTATAATGTGCCAAGTTGCAATGCTAGCTGCTGGGGGTTCTTTATACTGGATGACCTTAGCTAGACACCCTTCCTGGTGGATGGCAGCTATGAGCTGCCTTTCTTCTGCTCTCTTACTGTACTTTATACATCACTGACTCATGAGCCACACAGGCAGTTCACAGAACTATAAAACACCAACCTTGTACAAATGAGAAAAATGAGGACCAAAGATAAGATGTGATATTTGTAGCAATTCAGCTCAACTATCTTTCTGCCTCTCATTGACACATCCCTTCAAACTGACAAGTGACAATGGGGTATATGATACTTGTGCTTTGCATGTGGACCTCAGGCTTGTACCTCCTCCTGTGATCACAGTGAGTCAAAGGAAGTGATCTGGGAGAACCAGGATGGCATTTTCTGTCCTCTTGGGATATTGTCTTGTCTGGTATGTCCTTAGACTAATTTGTGAATATCATTCCTTAGATTGATTATGAATATGAATTATGAATTTATGAATAGAGGGAGTTCGTTTTTCCCCCTCTTATCTGTGTCAGATGCTCTAGTTCTCTCTCGGTCCCTACAGTCTTTACAATTGCTTTGCTTTTACCAAAGGTGGAGGTATCAGGCAATAAGAGATAGTATAGATCCAGGGCAATGATGTTGAACCTGAACTAAGCATTGTCTGTCCCCTGGGGCCATCTCTGTGAATCATGCAGAATCTGGGGCCACAACAGTTTCACCCAGCAAAGCCATCACCTTGGCTTTTAGGTGAGCATCTTCCCCAAAGGACCCACAAATGTTCTGCTGGTTTCAGAACCTAGATACTGGAATTATTAACCTCTGCCAAAATGTCTCTTCTTCATTATGGGATTCTTCTACTGATGAAAGAATAATGAGGACTGGGCATGGTGGTGCACACCTGTAATCCCAGCGGCTCAGAAGGTGAAGGCGGAGGCGGGAGGATTTCAAGTTCGAGACCAGAGGCAGTCTGCGTAATTTAGCGAGACTCTGTCTCAAAAGCTAAAAAAAAAAAAAAAAGGGCTGGGGGCGCAGCTCAGTAGTCCAGCACTTACAAAGCGTACAGGCGCAAGGCCCTGGGTTCAACTCCCAGTACTGCAAAAAAAAAAAAAAAAAAAAAAAAAAAAAAAAAAAAAAAAAAAAAAAAAAAAAAAAAAAAAAAAAACTAAAAAATAATGGGGGAGCAAAAACAGAGAAACCAAACAGAGAAGCTCTAAATCAAAGCACCAAAGCAGCCATTCATTTCTTTCCCTTTAAAGAAAGCAGTCCCATTGGTACTTACTGTTCATTAATAAAATGAACTTAGTACTCAGCTGTCTCACTGGATTATTTGAAGGAGACTAAAACTCTCATTTTATTGACAATCGGCATATAATGTTTGGAAATCAAGAATTAAATATATCACTTAATAAAAATGTACTTCCAGACTCCAGTCAGCCAATCAGTGAAACTTCCATTGAACTGTCTTATAGCTCTTGTCCCCCTGTCCCAGGTCCTTCCTCCAGAAAATTTTTGAGAGCTTTTCTTCAAATCCTTTCCCTTGTATCCTCAGCGATCTTGCAGAATCTCTTTCAGGGGCTGCCCAGAAAGCCCTCTCCCAAAGAAGCTGCCTCCACACTTTTCCCCATAAGATGAACAAGGGCACCGGACCCTTTCCAACGTCATCTCTGCACAAACTGCAACCACCTCTAGCACAGGGAAGCTTGAGGGAAGCCAAGGGCATATTGGAGGCTATTCTTGGTCAGAGATGAAAGCATGCTAGGTGGGAGTGGCTTTGGGTATAAACCGCTTGGCAGCATTAGAAAGCACAAAAAGTTTAAAAAATGTATGCATCGCAAACAAAATGTTGTTTGGGTTAGAGATGTAGCTCTGTGGTAGAGTGCATGCTTATAGAAAATACATTTAAGATAACCATTCACACCTCCTGCGTAGTTTTATGCATGCTTAAAAAACATTTACAGTATTATCCAGGAGGACTAAATTTTGCCTTTGGATTATGCCAGAGCTTCTCAAAGGGTTCTCCAAGGCACCTCTTATTACAGAAAAGAAAAAATGCAGCAAAGAATTGGGACCACATTCCTGAGAAACCTGCAAAAAATCTTTGGTTCCTTTGAAGGCTTATGTTTTATCTGGAGGAAAAAAAATACATATGAGTATTGCATTTTATGGCATAACACATCTAGGTTTATTTCATTATAGGAGTATATTGAAATGCTTAAAATATTCTATGCTCATATTCTAGAAATATTGAAAGAATCATGTACAATATGTAAGTATAAATAAACATACATAACCCTAAGGACATCATGTCACATGTGGTTCAATCCCATTAAAAAGGAATTCAGAGCCTTATGTGGGGATGCACACCTATAATCCCAGCACTGAGGAGGCTGAGGCAAGGGGATCACAATTTCAAGGCCAGACTCGGCTACATAGTGAGACCCTATCTCCAAAAAAACAAAATAAAACAAATGAAATCAAACAGAATTTTATTCTTCACCTATTTTTCCTGAAGGACAATAAGAGAGACTTAATTCCCATCTCCATTCAGCATCATCAGTTCTCAGATTCCCTTTTTTTCCTTCCATATCTCACACTATCCAATGTATTATTTGCCACCACAAAACACTCTTTCTCTCTCCATATCCAACACTGCTTTTATTCTCTCCTCCACTAAACTCTTTTCTCATCTCCTTATTGCATGGACTGACTTAACCTTTCTCTCAAAGAACTCCTCATCATCCCATTTTATCTGCCTTTCTGTGAATCCAGGAGCAGGCAAAGATGAACTGATGTTGGGAGTTAGGTTGGTGGAGAAGGAGAATTGGACCAACAATGGCAGTGTTCTCATTGGTAGGCAGGCAGAGAGGGATGGTCTCTAAACATTCCCATGTTAATAGTTTGTATCTTACCATAAATATAGATGCCAAAAAGAAATACTTTGCTCCATATTCTGTCTTAACTGCAGGTTAATGTGTCATTTTGTTTACTTAGCAGTGGATGTTTGGGGGGTAGTTCAATATTTTACCTACAAACTGACAATCATTACCTTACTTTTTAATACATCCCATGAGTGTGTTAATACTGGTAAGATATATTTTAACCCAAAACTGTGCTTTTTAATATAATTGTAATATGTCAAGAATAGCCTTTTGGAATCCACACAAAATTTTGAATACCTATATCTCTGATGACACATTGTATGGAAAATCAGGAAATACCTGCGATAAATATTACCCTTGCTATCACAGTTTTTGTATGTGAGCCCATGTACCTTGGTGATAAATATTGGTTGGCCTCCCATTGTGTCACTTGAAGAAACTCAACATCTTTATGCCGAGCAAGTAAAACCTTCCAAATAGATACAGTGAAAACCAAGCATTGGATTTTGCTTCTTAATTATTTTAGTTAAGTGTTAACCATGAACAGATTGTGTCTTACTATGCAAGCAGATGGAACAATACTATTGCTTTTAAAGTCATTATAAACATTAATTACTATGTGTACCTTTTTATTGGTGTCATATTATACAAAGTACTTGTGACTATGTGAAGACAATCAGACTCTTCACCTAGTAGCATTTGTTTCACAGGCTTGTGTGTGAGATGCCTTTTATAGAAGAGGTTCTAATGTAGGTGTTGGCAGGGTGGGAGAATCATAGAAAGATGGAAGGCAAATAACTAACCCACAGGGATCCTAAAAATGTATGAATCAGATAAATCATTCCCATAAATAATTTTACGACCAGGTGAGTTAAGTGCCCTGATAGAAGTTTAGAAAAAGTGTTCAGAGAGCCTTAAGATAGAGGGATGATTTAGAGATGGGAAGATCAAAGAGAACTCATAGGAGAGGGGACACTTGGCCTTGGCATTGATGAATATTTGGATGTGTAGAAAGTCAGAAGCATTATTTCAGGAAGGACTCAGGAGAATCAGGAAGTGTTTAAATATAGGATGATGAGATTTGATTGTGTTTGAGGTGAAAGGAGTGATAGAACATACATTGGAAAAGACAGCTTGGATCTTCTTAACACAGGTTGTAGATATTCATAAAGTGGTAGGGACTGGGACAGTGATAAGCAGGCATATGGTACAAGACTCCAGACGTCAGCCAGTGGAGGATGAAAGGCAGGTTAGGCAGAAGGATGGCAGGCTAGGGGAGGAAGTGCCCCCCTAGTCCCCCTCTGGACACTGAGAAGTGTCCAGAGAACAGTTGAGAAGGTTGTTATGGCCAGAGTGTATGGAAAACAAGAGAGGCTGGGAGACAAGCTGGAAATTTTGGCAGGTCGTGGACAAATTCTGAAGGAAGCTATCTGCCAAGATAGAGAATTTGGTTTGTATCCTATGTAGAAAACCCACAGAGGGTTTCTGAGAAAGGCAACTCTATGGAGCACAGGTTCAGCACACTTTCCCAATAAACGGCCTGACTGTAAATATTTTAGACTTTGTGGACCACATACAGTCTCTGTTGTTTTGTTTTGTTTTGTTTACAACCTTTAAAAAAATGTAAAAACTATTGTTCCTCTTCTCGCCATACAAAAACAGCCTCCAGGCTACATTTGGCTTTCTGGCTATATTTACTGTCCCTTGGACTAGAGTAGGAAAAAAGAAGAATCATAAAAGCCAAAACAAAGCTGTTGTGCTGAGCAGAAGAGGGTCTTGGTGGTAGGGTTGGTGGTGAGGGGATGGACGGGGAGGTCTGAAGCAGAATTAGCTCCTTTCAGGGATTGGCTGTGAGAAATTAGAAAGAGACAAATCAGGTGTGATTCTGAGGCTTCTGGCTTGAGAGACTAAGTAGCAATGCTGGTGTTATTTCACATCAAGACTGTGGAAGAGTTTTGAGAGAAGATGGAATCGTTTTGAGGATGCTGGGTCCAATCTGTCTGAGCATAATGCAGGTAAAGTGTGCCTGAAGCCAGGTGTCTCTGTGGGTCTGGTGCTCAGTTTCTTCCCATCCAGAATGTGTGCCCCACAAGGGGCCTATGAGGGGACAGCCTTGAAAGTCTGAAGTGTCCCAAGACTCTATAGGGCAGGAAAGAGCAGGTCCTTGGGAATACCAGACTGGCAGCAGGATTTGATATGAATTTGACAAGGACCAGCTTGGAGAGTCCATTCTCCAGCAGGAAGCTCTTCAGCAATGTAGGGAGGAGGAATGGAGTTCTCACATTGGGTAGTGGCAGTGGAAGAGAAAAAAGACAACAGATGAGAAAGATATGGTGGGGCAGAATCACAAGACTTGGCACTATGTAGATGGAAGAAGAAGGAGGCCTCTGTGATACCATCCTCAGATTCTAGTGTTATAAATGCTGCTGCTTCTGTCTTGCTCCTTTGCTAGTTCTTGTTTTCAGTCCACTGTGTGACTGAAGTACTTACAAAACATGTAATATGAGTGCTTTCATGTCTGCATCTTTTGCAAATATCCAATTGTATAGCATATGGGAGGACAGCTATGTCTCACCAGCAGTAACCTTGGCATATTCTCCCTTAAAAGTATGGGGAAATTAAATGTAGAAAAAAATAGGTGAATCTTCATGAACGAGTAGGGGCAAATTTTCTTTTTAAATTGGGACACATCCTAACCAAGGGCTTTTGAATTGTCTGTAAGCATAGGCAGCCCTCTATCAAGGTAAATGTGCATGTTACCAGCTTTCCTGCAATTTTTTCCACCTAGATCTGAAGCCTCTGTTGGCCTTATTTCTGCAGATCTTCCTTAAAAAACATGAGTGCCATTGAGATATGGTGACTGCATATCTGTCTTCCCAGTGCATTAAGTTGCTGTGTGAAAATACATGTAGAACCGCCTCTGTCCACAATGTGCACCTCACGCTAACAATCAGGATGCTTGATGGTGAGAGTAGACAGGGCACAAAACCTTTTTTTTTTGTCTGTTTGGCAATTAACCATTCACTGGCTTTTTTTGTTGTAACATGCACTTCCTTTCTCTTGTTTTCGTTCAAGCTATGTACGCCATGGAAATTAATGTGGAGACAGACAAACAAACAGGAGAGACCAAGATTCTCTCTGCATCTACCATTGGCCCAGAGGGGGCCCATCAGAGAGGAGTCAAAGTCTATGATGATGGTACCAAAGTAGTGTATGAGGTACACTCCGGAGGCACCATAGTAGAAAACGGAGTGCACAAATTAAGTGCAAAGGATGTCGAGGAGCTCATTCAGAAGGCTGGACAATCAAGCTTAAGAGGAGAACACATGTCAGAAAGGACTGTTATTGCAGATGGGAGCCTCAGCCATCCTAAGGAACACATGCTCTGCAAAGAAGCCAAGTTAGAAATGGTACATAAGTCTAGGAAGGATCATTCTTCTGGACCCCCAGGGCAGGCTCAACCCCCTAGCACAGAAGGGCCGGAGGCAAACTTGGATCAGCCAGTCACCATGATTTTTATGGGCTACCAAAACATCGAGGATGAAGAGGAGACTAAAAAGGTGCTAGGCTACGATGAAACCATCAAGGCGGAATTGGTCCTCATCGATGAAGATGACGAGAAGTCATTAAGAGAGAAGACAGTGACGGACGTGTCCACGATTGATGGGAATGCGGCCGAGCTTGTGTCCGGGAGGCCAGTCTCAGATACCACAGAACCCTCATCCCCAGAAGGGAAGGAAGAGAGCCTGGCTACAGAGCCTGCCCCAGGTACCCAAAAGAAAAAGCGCTGTCAATGCTGTATTGTCATGTGACCACTTCTTTCCTCCCTTTTCTTCCGGGCAGCCTCTCTACTCTCCACCACTTACGTAGACCTCACTGTACCACTAACTGCAATACTGTGAACTGGAAGCAAAACACCTGCCTTGCCTTGCAGATGGATTGCTTTGATTGCTCTTATTTTTTCCCCTTTTCCTTCACCTGAGAAACAACGTGCATGTGTGTGCTTCATTTTTTCCAAGAACTTGCTTTTCCTCTAAACCTTTCCCTGTGTCTTCAAGAGTGAACCAGTACCTTACTGCTCGATTGGAATGGACTCTTCATATCAGCCAGTTATCTAGTAGCCTTAATTTACTTGACTAGAGTTGAACCAATTGGTACCGGGAGTTTAATTTTGTTGTGTATTCTTCTAATGTAGTCACAAAGACACACACATGTGTTCACAAACACATACACACACACACACACACACACACACACACACACGCATCCCTGACTTCTTACATGCCTCTGTTGCTGTGGATCTTGTTTTTATATCTTGTGTGGCAAAATGCTGTGGGCTCTAGCCAGTTGCCAGTGTAGCCAAAAGTGGACCTTACTTAATCTGTCCATTCTAGGGTGATGCTTTTTGCTGCCTTACATAAGCTTCCAGATTACAGTATTATGTATCTCTGGCTTCCTTCTGTTACAACTGAAATGAGCTTCATGTGAAAGAAAAGTACCCAGTGCTTGTCACACCTGAAGTGTAGGGACTGATTCATTGCCTGCTCATCAGCAACTATCTCTTTCTATGGCTTACCTGAGGAACCCTTTATACAAGAAGCACCATTTTCAGTTTTCTAAGGACCTGAGACAATGTCCTTGTTTTAAGCATCAATAGTGATCTATAAGTTTAGACAGGCCGATCCATGAGCCTTGTTTCTATTCTCTCAAAAATGGAAATTTTTATATTGATTTATTTTACATGGGTATTTTCTGATCATGTCAATCTATTTTCAATGAGGGGATCATTTTGAGAAGTCTCTCTGCAGTGACCATATTTCTAAAGCAGTCTTTCTGACTTACAATGCTCCTGCTTTACCAAGGACGGTGCTGTATGTATTAATTGTCTATCTCACATGTCCAGTTGATTACAGTCTTGTGTCTGTGCTTTTCTTGCTGTCCCCAGGAGAAAGAGAATGTTTCAGGTCACTTCATAAATATGTGGGTTTATCCATCCTTTGACATAGACTGACTGAGTGGCACATCGCCCAGCTTCTTAAAGCTTTGTTTCTTAAACTTCTGGAGATTCTGGAACATCAAGGAGTGTTTTATATCAGAATATTATCAACAGTCCTTGAAATAAATCCTTAGCACTGCCCCAAAGTGAACAACAACAGGTATAGTGAAACCAAAGGGAAGGAATTTAGAAAAAGAATAATAACATAGAAATGAAATAAAGAGGTAATATATTAATTAATTTTAATAAGAGATAGCTTCAATTTATTTGCCCAAATGCTCATAGCATTGTTGCAAATCATTCACAAAGTGTCTGTTTCCATAGAATATACTTTTAAAAAACATGCAATATGACATACCACATCAATTCTTAACTTCTGTGGAAAGTAGCCCCCCTAAAATAAGGTAATCTTGAGGGTTGTATTATAGAACCAACTAAAGTAGTCCCATTTAGCTTGTTCAGTGCTGAATCAACTGCTTTTTTTTTTTTTTTTTTTTTTTTTTTTTTTTTTTTTTTTTTTTTTTTTTTTAGTTTCTTGGCTTGAAGTTATATTTATTCCAATTTTTGGTTTTTTTCCTCAAATAATTACATTTTTAATGAGCACAAAATGAGTCATTTTATGTATGATAAGAAAAAAATTAAGAGAAAAAAAGGAGTAAAGCATTGCTTTTCCAAGGTGATTCCCTCCATGGCTTCATTTTGGTTAACTGAGAGAATTATCTCTAAGTCTCAGGTTCACCAAAGTACCGGCAGTAGAATAAGACTGTTCTGTCATTTAGAAATCTGATTTCAATGCCAATAAATCTCACTATTCTAGCTTCATTTTCCTCAGTGAGTGATTATCAAAGCAGCACTTAAATTGTTAAATAAAATGACGTATAGATAAACCTATTTACACAGAAGGAACAAATAGAGGAGATGTTTCAGACAATCTGTTATTTTAAGAATTTACGTAGGGAAGAAACAATCTAAGAGTTTACCATAGTTTATCTTTTTTACTCACCTGGGGATTAAAACTGTTCAATATGAGTTTTTAAAAGCACAGTTAATGAGTAGAATGACAGAGTTTAGATCCCCTACTGTTTAGTAAACAAAGTTAGTCTTGCAGGATAGATCATTCCTGATCCTTCCATAAGAAGACAGTTACCATGAAGAAAACGATCTGCATCTCTCACTACAATACTGTTCATAAGATATAAAAGACCAATGGTAATCCACCTCATTTTTCAGTTATTATTATAGGGAATAGTGACTAGCAAATTGTATGAATTAGGATTCTCTCTATACTTTTATTACTAAAGCTTATCATGTAATACTTTTTGAAGTAAGATCTGTTGCCTTTATTAAAATTACTTGTGGCCACAGTAAATGAAGGTGTGTTTGAATATGGCATATATATTTGCATATTTTCCTGTCTTAATAGGGGATACAGGCTCAGCTAGTAATTTTATGTGATGAGACTGATAATCCCACCTGTAGCAGCAAGTTTTATTCTTGATAATGAAAATGTAAACAGAGTTCTGATGGTGAACATTCTGCCTTTTCTGCTGCTATTGACATTCCCTCTCTAAAAACCGCATTATGTATAGTATCACCCCCTTTACGAATACAGGGTTTTTGGTTGCATAACCAGACTAATTAAAGAATCAGTAATGAAGCTATACAACCATGATCTTTTTTGGACTAATGCTTAGTTGGGGTTTCCTTTAAAATCTTATAATTAGTTCTTTTTTAAATAGAGGAGAAAGAAGGAAGAAAGGATATTTCATCTTTAAAATAGATTTTTCAATGACATTTAATTAAAGATTCTTTAGTAATTAAAATGGTAAAGGTTAGCCCTCTATATCCTGAAAAACCTTGATGACTTATGATCTTGACTTTTTTCTTTATCTTTAATGTGCAGTGAGATAAAACTTAGATTTTTTTTTGCCTTGTACCTCTTTTGCCCATAATATTATTTTCCCTATATAATCAAAAAATAATTTCTTCTAAAAGTGATTTGCTAGTGTTCAGTGATGTCACTTAACATTAGAGGTAGAGAGGAAAAGGGCTAGGGAATTTCTTTCTGGACAAATCCAAAACATGGTTTCCTTAAGCTTCCTGAGCAATCTTAAAATTATTCCCAGGCTTTCAGAAACTCAAAGTCTAGGGTTAATTCAATTTGACTGCTTTCTGAAATGTTAGTAGACATGTATTTACTTCAAATGCCCACCTTTCTGGTTTACTTTCTGCTAATAAATGTGGGTTTTTTACATGTGAGTAGGATATTTTATTTTGGCTAGGGTCAAGTTTTTATAAAAGGAGGAAAACAAATATATAGAGAGTTTCCTAGAGCTACAATACCATCTGTGGGACAAAATCCTCAAGCCAAATGGGAAAACAACTTATTTCTCTTCACATCCTGCAGATTTTCATTTCAAGGGACTACAGAACACCCTTGAAAATTTCTGTTTATTTAGTTCCAGTGAACCAATGGGTATCAAAAGAGGAGGGAGAAGAATATGGTGATAGAAGCAAAAAACCAAACTGCTATCCCAGGTCTTCTTTTTAAAGAGCATTGGTCCATTTAATACACAGATGAACATAGAACATGCACTGAGGACTTTGTTGTTATTGTTGTTGTTGTTGATGTTGTTACTTAAAACCTAGAAGCACAGTCATCTTTGTTCATCACTGGACCCACTGGAGAGTCTTAACTCACTAAAGGGCCCTGCACTTGTAGACATACTTTCATCTCTTACAATATTAGTTTACAACTCAAACCATTCCAAGGTGAGCAGTCTCACGTTGTATTTTTGCAACATCCACATTTATAATTGAAACTACAAATTCTCAGCATATTTAAGAGACAGATTTCAAAAACTTTATAAATATGCAATCTTTTGGAAGCTCCTCAATTCTTAATCAAAGTCTACTGAACTCCACTGATTGGGATAGAACCAGAAAGTATTCTTTGTTCTATTGGATTAATAAAATACAATGGGAGCTTGGAGTTACTGGGACATATCCTAAAACAGCTCAAAGTGATGAGGAGGATGAGATCTTGGATTCTTGCTACTAGTTCACCTTCATTGTGTAGCCTTCTTCTGGACTTACCAGGAAAACCTTTCTGCATTTTCTAAGGAAAAGTCACTAATTAGGAGCACAATGCAATTGTGTGTCTGTATTTTCATAGCTTCAGCAAACTTCTTAATATAATTCCCATTTCAACAAAATAAATATACTTATTGTTTGAACATAGGAAGATATATGTTAAATATTATATTCGGACAGTTTCAAAGGGAAATTTCACTGGGGATCCTTATACCAGCTCCCCCAACTTAATTTTCATAGGACTTAAGTAGGTCTCTGTTTCCCCCGTCTCCTCCAGTCTAACAATAAAAGGTCAGAACTGTTGGACAAAAAAATCTTACTGTCAATGTGAAAGTATAATATGTAATTTTGGGGCCGCAGACTTTCTGCATCAAAGATCTGGACAGCCTTAACTTTTATATAAAATAACTTTTCAGTGTTCTCTTTTACTAAGTAGGAAAACAAGATGTTTCCTGAAATTAATGACTTTTTGATATTTCATGACTATTTTCTAAGTTTCTATTGGTTGAGGTGTGAATAGTCATCTTTGCCCCATATTGTCTCTTAATGGTCACCTGGGGCTATTTTTTTGCAAGTCACTGCATTTTTATCAAAACAAAAGTGTATCTCACAAATCGTAAAATTCTCCCTAGACTTCAGGCAGTCCCTCTGACATGAAAGAACAGACTTACAGGAAGAAAAGAAGTACAGGGTGGCTTTCTTTTCATTTCCCTATGGTTAATGTACTGTATAGCATATATGTTTACAGACTGTATCTGCCTTGTGATGTCAACAAAATGAATGACAAAAAAGAGTTCTGATGTGCCATTGGATAGCTTGCCTTAGCATCACTGTTTATGTTCTTTTCTGTCCTGTTGAAGATGCAGGTTGCATTCCAAAGCTGTGTTAACACAACATTCTCTTCCCCATGCCAATGCAGCCTTCTTCAGAGCTGTGAATTTCATCACAGGAGCCTCAGGCATAACCCTGAAGGTGTGGCCCAGTGGGGCTAACATGGGCATAGCTTGGGCCTTACCTCTGCCCTCCTACCAACCCAACATGTTTCTGTGTTCCCATCTGAGCCTCCAGAATCACATTCTGACATTCTGGGGCCAGGCCACATGGAGCACATGGCCTCTTGCAGCCATTTCCTCATAGTGGTTTCCACTGTAAGAGAACTGAACTTGTAGACCCCCTACCTGGGTCTGGGAGCATAGTTTTAAGCACAATTTACATTGCTTAAAAAAGCAAGAGAGAGAGAGGGACTTTATGGAGCCATCCCTGAGGGGTAGGTATATTCACTGTAGTTGAAGATGAGTAGCATAATATGGGTGTAGGTAAGGAGTGGCTATAGAAATGGAATATTTTACATTTATGTATTTTTTTAAAGAATAATATTTTTATAGTGAAATCTATATGCATTATGGAGCTTGAGTTTGAAAACACTCTTGATTATTTCTCCATTCCTTTAAGGTTACTTTCTGCTGAGTTCTATAGCACTAACTCAGATCTTAGACGTAGGAACAAAGGTCTTGTGACCTGGCCTTGCACTGCCATTGCACGAAATCCAAGGTTACAAACAGACCTAGATTGTAAGATTGAGTTTTCTATACCTACTGCTATTAGGTAAACTGTTACATGGTTTGATCACTCTTTGTGCTACATCTGTCATAAGATATAACAGTCCTTTGGACAGAGATGACTCCTTTATGTGCAAGTCAAGGCTAACAATTATCAAAGTCCAACTCTCTCACCTATTTAAGGAGTAATTGCTACATTTATGGTTATGGGACCACACACTATACTACATTTGAATAATATATGTGAAATGATGAGTCACAAGCACCTGGCCTCCTACGGTTTATACATAAATGTATAAACCAACAATATAAAACTTACCAAGCATTGGTGGCCTTGTACATATCACTGAGGCAGCATCATACTTTCACAGTTAACTAGAGACAGGAAATGATTATCTTTATGCATCCATAAAGGAGATTCTGAATTTTTAAAGTTCTTGAATTGTTTTCTCCCAATTTTCTGCCAAATTTCCTAATTCTCACCAAGATCACACTTAGTTTCATGAAGATCTTCACCCACACATTTTCCTATATCTGGTTCATAGAGTGGGTCAAACTTCAGTCTTCCCACCATTCCTATTAGATCCACTTCCCAAGAAGCATCCTTCCTTACCCTAAAAGACTAAGATCTTTTTCCAACAAGGCAAGGTCACAGACATTCTTTCCATTTTGAGAAAAATAACCCCCAGTGTTCCCATGCAAATAATTTTAATTCCTACATCAGCAGAATCCCTCCAAAAAGCCTAGCTCAAGCTCATCTGTGAACATTGCTGTCATGGAGACAACTACAAAAATGAAAGAACTATGCAATTGCCCGAAGGTGCTACAGGAGGGCTAGTTTACTCTTATTACTAAGAAAACCTCCTGGTTAAGAGGTTAGGTGGGCAGGAGATGCGTAGTTGCTTGGGTTTGCAATGATAAGTCTTTATATACAAAGAGGGCTCCAGGCAATGCCTGCTTTGAACTGCTCTGTGTGTAGCTCCAATTCTAATTCTGTGATGTCCTATTCTGGCAAGCGGGAAGAGTTCGATCCTTTGCAGCATTCTGGAACTTTTCTTCCTTCTCTCAAACTCCTGACTTAGGAGAATAAAAATCTTACAGGAGTTCCAAAAAATGTTGTGTCTGATACAGCTTTTTGGTGAATGTAGGTTATCGATGGAATTTTTAGCTTTACCAGCTCACCAGGGGTGAGTGACATCTCTGTAAATATACCCATTCGTGGTTGGTTGGTGGGGGTGGGGGGTGGGAGCCTGTTGTGCTTACTCTGAATTAGACTTGCTGGGCTAGCTGCTGTACTTTGTAACCTGAAGTGTACTTTGACTGTTCTGTTTCCTTCAGATGAAAAACAAAACAAAAACTGACTTCTGGAAAAAAAAAAAAAAAAAAAAACACTGCCAGCGACAACTGATGCTGTACGTGTAGCTTCTCTCTGTTTCTCTGTACAGTATTAATAGACAATAAACTGCCTTTTCACTGCACCTACCTCTGCGTGTCTGAGCCCTGTTTCTTTCCCCTTCTCACTTGCTATGACTGGACTTTGGGCTTCACCATGTCGGGGGTGCCTTTACCCACTCCCTACAACGTAAGGCAAATCCAGTGTCTCTTGCTGGAGCAGGCTGCAGACTCGCCTGGGGGTGTCTGTTAACAATGTGGAAACTCAGTCTCCCATCTGGAACTCAGTTTTGGCTTCCTGGGTGGGCCCCCGTAACCTGCACTTTTTATGAAAGTTCCAGGTAATTCTGATACATGTGGTATCTGGCCCACGGTTTGGGGTACCCCTTGGTGGGAATCCTTGTATCCTTGTAGCTTGCCTATCCCAGCTGGTTTCCACATTAACTAATCCAATTTCCCAATAGTCATGTCTCCAGCTCCCTTTTACAAATCTCTCTTCACACTTATCATACTTTTTCTTTCTCCTTGCAAGTCCTGGCAACAACCCAGACTGTGATCCTATGGGAAAATTCAAATTGCCCCTTAGGTTAAGCAATAGGGTTCATCCAGTGCAGTCTTCTAAGCAGGAGCACCCAAGGACACATGGAGGCTTCATTTCTCTGGTTCACCATGGTATCCTCTGTACCTGGAACAGCATCAGCAATGTTTTCTATAAATGGCCAAATAGTAAATATTTTTGGCTTTGTGGTCCAGAGGATCTCTGTCACAGCTTTACTCAGCTCTGCTGAAAAGGGCTCCCACACAACATGTAAATGAGAGAATGTGGCTGTGTTCCAAGAAACTTTATTTGCAGAGCAGATGGTAGGTCTGGTTTGGCCTATTGACTTGTAGCTTGCCAACTTCTAGTCTACAACAGGGCCTGGCATTTAGCAGTTGCTCAATAAAAAGTTTTAAAGTTATTGCATGAAAGAGTGAACAAAGAACAAATGTAGAACCACCAACAGAATTGTTACAGAAAACTGTGTTCTTGGAGGACAGAATACATGAAATCAGTTGGGGAGTTCTCATCGGTTTGGATTTCATGGTGGATTTTTGGATGTCTTTATGCATGGAAGGGAACTTTAAAGATGGAAAGATGAATGACACCTTGTAGACTCTTCAAATTGCCAGGTTGGAATTGACAAGAGTTTCAACCAATACAAAGTGAAAGAAATTGCAAGGACATCTTGTCCTTGTCAAGAGTTCTAGGGATGCCATAACTGGGTGGTCCTTAGGTATCTATGCATTTGATTTGGGTATTTGTGGAGCCATGTTTTATCTGATCCATCCTATACTGTAAGTGGCAGGGATTTTTTTCCATTTTTCTCCTTGTCAGCTGAAATACTCTTTCATGTATAGACCTGTAGTCTGGCAGCATGATAGCACTTTACATACCCCACAGCTGTAGGGCCAAATCTAGGAGTGTGCACTTACCTCCAACCCATCATTGTTGTAGAGTTAAAGGAGAATATATTTATGCAAAGCATTGTGCTCGGTGAAAGCGGATGACAAATATTAATTTACTTGTGATAAGAAAGTATCTGTCTCCCTACCAAAGGTCTCATCCTTCCTAAGTGTAAATATTATAAGCTGTTTGGGTGTGTTTCACAATTAGTATAAAAAGGGAGAGTGCTTTGCCCTTCTTTAGGTTTGTGACTGCTTTTGAGGTACATTTAATCGCATGAAATTACCATTTTGTAGATTAGTAATGTTGAATGTTGACAGTTCCATATACCTCAACCTAGTATTTCTAGTCTTGGGATCATGGAGCCTAAAGCTTACCAGATGAACTATAACTATAGCAGGAGAAATTTAGATGAGAAAATTAGAACTTTGGAAAGGAACATAGTTCAATACTATCACAGTAAAATGTGCTCTAATCCATCAACCCTGTGAGGTTGACATTGCTGCTGTTCTGCCTTTATACATGAGAAAGTGGAATGAAAGAGGTAGTAAGCATCTTGCCCAATGTAGCAGAGCTCAAAATTGATATGGGGTTCCAGACAACAGGTTTCATGCTCGGTTCTCTACTTGCAACTACACAGAAGGTGGTATGTCACAAAAGGTGTGAGGATGCCTCCGAGTTTGAATACAGAAAGATTTGGAAAATGGGGTCATTTATGCAAGAAGAAACAAAATGGCATTAGTTCTTATTTTGCACCTTTACCTACTTGAGCAAAGGTTCAATAATAACACACTTTCTGAAGGCTGGGAGGTGTCTCTGCAGCACTTCCTTACCAAAAGAGAAAGAGAGGGGGACATCATGAGTTATTCTCTTCTCTGTCCATTAGGAGTCCTATCATTCTGCATGGCAGTTTTTCCCTTCCTCAGTTACAAAAATGACTGACAGAATAGCATGTCAATCTCTAAGTAAGCAAAAGTGGTTAGTTGTTACTGGTGATGGTATTGTTATTGTTACTATTTCCACCCATGTCATAATAGCTGAGAGGAACAATATGCCTATGGGGCTGTGTAAGTGCCTTTGGATCTTAGCTATACTAGGATTCTGCAGCCACTAAAAGATCATACTGCCTCCCTGACAGCCCCTAAGGCCCAGCTCTTCCCTTGCTTTTTTCAAACAAGGTCAAATCCTCTATTTTATTGTCAACACAAAAGAGTAAAGATTTGCTACACAGAAGTTAAGGTTATAAGACATCTTGAGATCATCTAGGGCAGAAGTCACAACATAGTTGACCATAGGCTGTCTGCCTATGGTTACGTTTACTGACAAATATTTGAAAGTCATTGTGAATCCATTGCCAGTAATAATCAATAGAATTCTTATTTTGAAAGTATAGATTTCCAACTTCTCTTGATAATTCACTCTCTGGCAACAATAGGCTATTTTCCTTGCTGACAATTCCTGGAGCTGATGGCTACCACTTTGTTGTTGTTGTTGTTAGGTGCTATCCAGTAGTGTCCAACTCATAGTGACCCTTATAAGGTTTTCAATGGCTGGTTGTTTTGGGATTACCTCTGGAGTGGATTGCCACATCCTTCTCCCATTTCTGCGGTGCTAGGAATTGAACCTGGGACCTCAAAGACTGCAGAGCGGCGCTCTACCAACTGAGCTAAATCCCAGGCCTGGCCACCACTTTAGAGGACCCATATCTACTTGTTCACCACTATCACTTTGGATTATCAATACCACTTCCAGCCATCTTCCTCTGTTTCCATCACCTACCTGGCCCCTGGTGGCATCTGAGTGTGTGACCTTAATCTATCATAATCTACTCATTTCATAGCTGGGTTGAATGAGTCCATAGTGGAAATGGTATTTGCTCGTAGAAAGATAATAGCAGAGCCAGAACTAGAGATAAAAATCCCCTGAACTCTCTGGAAGAATGAAGTCTTACGTACTGTTTTGATTTGAATCTGCTAGAGAGATTTTAAAGTTTGAACAGGCTACAAGCAGACAGTTAATACCACAATCAGGTGTCTTTGCTACACAACTCACATGACTTGCATAATGATGATTAACATAAGGTTGGTGAACTCATACACATCTCAAATGAAAAGAAATATTTTTTCTACAACAGTTTATAGCCTGTAGATTATTCCTCTTTCTATTTATAAGGGTGAGTGAATGTTACAGTATTCTGTGCTTCTTGGTAAAAAGTTGCATTCCTAGAAAAATAAACAGAAACTATTGTCAAGAGGTGAATAGTTCTGGGGGCTACATATTACTGCTTAGTAAAAATAATAATAGACCAAGCCCATTTGTATTTAAATTTAAATGTGATCTTTCCTGCCCTGTCATTCAGTCTTTCATGTGCTCCCGAGGCCTTATGTTCACAGAATACTCACTTCCTTATCTGACTAGGAATAATAATCAGCACTAAAGTTTGGCAATTCAAAGAACTGGTGAAACAGGGATATTTTCTTCCAAAGTTTGACACCAAAAACCAATATGATGTAGTACTTGTTTGTTTTAATTTTAACTAAAGGCTAATCAAATTTAAGTTGATAATCTTTTTTTTTTTTTTCATTTCCAAGTCATTGAGTATTGAAAACATAAGTAACAGACCTGCTGTTTTGAGGCCAGGGTGCTTAGGTCAGCCTGAGGACAACTTGAAGGTGAGATAAATTCTGCAGTCAGTGTGAATTCCATACTATCAGAATTGGCAGGCTCAAATTCCATTTCTTAAAGAGCTTATTTCAAACCAGCGTACAAGAATAGGTTCTAATTTTCCTGAAAGACTGCCTCAGTCTTAATCACAGCTCATAGACTCAACATACCTTAACTCAGTTTTCCCTAAAACTTTGGACTTTAAGGTAATCACAAATTATTTTTGTGCTGTGTCCATACCAACCTACATGCCATTACTTAATATTTTAACCCACTCTCTGACTTAAAGTGGCCTAAAAGGCATTTTTTTTCCTTTAGACAGTCTTGCTATGCATCCCAGGCTGGCTTTATACTTGGGATATTCTTGCCTCCACCTCCCCAGTGCTGGGATTACAGGTGTGCACCACCGCACCCAGCTCAAAAGGCAACTTTAACTCACTACCTTAAATAGTTATTACATGCCATTAAAATAGTTCAAAATAAATGTAAATAAACATTATTAATTTTCAGCTACATATAGATGGCTTTGGGAGAAGGACCTGACAGCCCACTCCCCAAACAATTAGCCATTGAAAACCCTATGAATAGCAAAGAAGCACTGACAATAGTGCCTGGCATGGCACAGTGCTAGGTGGTGTTTCATTCTGTTGTACATAGAGTTGTTGTGAGTTTGACACAACTTGACATCACCTAACAACAACATAGATGGCTGACAGTTCATGCAGTTACCTGACACTAGCTCTTTTATGTTGTATGAAGGTAATAGGTTGGAGAAGAGTCAAAAATGTACCTCCATCTCTACTAAGATGAAATGAAAGAGAATCAAAACGGTAATAACTTTCTTGGTATGTCATTCAGTGTTACATAATGTCATGCTACATACCCCTAAAATTTGGATAACACTGCCTTTTCTTTTTGCATTCTCTTAAAAATATCTCAGTTTTTCATTTCAAAAATCAGAGTGAGAAATACAAAGTAACTTCTCAAGCAACAGGAAGAGCAGAGACAGAGCTGAGATTCAAACACAGGTCAGCAAAACTTCAGATTCTTCCTGCTGCACCAGGTGTCTGTCATGCTGATTCTTTTATAAGGAATAAATTGAAAACATCGGCAGTGAATTTAAACTCTCTGGTGAGATCCTGCTCATTTAAACAAACAAAAGTAACATCTGCTCAGCTAAAGAGCTATCTTTGGCATAAGCGGTTTTTCATCCACAGAGTCCAATCAGGTTGGACTTCAGCAGTATTGTTTGAGCAAAATGAGTGGCCATATGTGAGTTTTCAGACAGCTGGGGAGGCGGGGCAGTATATAACCATGAGGAACCACTTCAGGGCCCAGAGGCTGGCTCTACCGTGAAACCCCTCCTGCCTTCAGCTTCAGTGTGCCTCCTGAGCACCAGCAAGCTGGTCTTGTTCAGAAGACTTCTTGGTTGACTCTGGAAGAGTGAGGGATTTACCACAAGCTGTAAACTTGGACAACTAGGAAATCAGTGAACCTGAATGGGAAAAGAAGCACTCGAAGACTATTGACTTCTGTCTTCTATTCCCTTTCTTTCCCTTTCCTTTGTTTCTCTTCTCTTCCCTCTCTGCTCCTTTCTTCTGTATTCAATGAGTTTGTTATTCACCTGAGATGCATTCCTATCTGCCTTAGTCCATTTTCTGTTTCTATAACAAAATACCTGAGACTGTATAATTTATAAAGTTTATTTAGCTCACAATCTGGAGTCTGGAAAATCCAGGACATATCTGCCAAATCCAAAGGTGTCATAACAAGGCAGAATGTGAAAGGACAAGCAAGTGCAGAGAGACGAAGCACAAAGGGAAGCCTCACTTTTCTACAACCCAACCCTAGGTAACTAATCTAGTCTTAATAGAACAAGAATGCACTCCTTGAGAAAGGCATTAATCCCTCCTAACAACCTAATCACCTATTAGAGGCCTCGCTTCCTAACCTACCATAATGGCAATCAAATCTGAACATGAGTTTCAAGGGGGACAAACCATAGTAGTGTGAGTTGAACTTTCATTATTAATTTTTCATTTACTGATTATTTATTTATTTTGCAGTACTTGGGGGTCAAACCCAGGACCTTACACATACTTTGCAAGTGCTCTAACACTGGGCTGTACCTTCAACTACTTTTTTATTTTTTATGTTGAAACAGGGCCTTGTTAAGTTACACAGGTTGCCTCTGGCCTCTAACTTGTGATCCTCCTGCCTCTGCCTCCAGAATCACTGGGATTACAGGTATGAGCCACCATACACAGCTGTGAGTTGAGCTCTTAGAATGTCTGTTGATTCTTCCAGGATTTACCAACCTGTACCTCTCTGGTTTTCATTTCTTCCTTGTTACACATTAGAATCTGGGACATTTTCTAAAGACTATGATGATAAGGGGGCTCTGTCCCAGTGATACTGATTTAACTGTATGGGGAAGCCAAGGTATTTACTAAGTGGCTCCCAGTGATGCCATTGGGTTGCTAGGGCGGCAAACCACGGCACAGAGTGCTTGGGGCTGGCAGGGGTGGGAATAGGCTCCAATACTTGTCTCTGCCAGCCAAGAGAAAATGTGGGCCATGGATTTGGGAATGAAAGGAAATCCCACGTCTCTCATTGACCACCAGGGCAGCCTTACACAACTAATTTCTATTCACCAAGCCTCAGTTTCCTCCTCTGTAAAACGAAAATAATACATACACTTTTCTTATATGTGGATGTCAGACTTTAATATATATTCATTATTAAAACACAGGTAATGAAAGTAGAATGAGCCTATATAGGGAAAGATAATAGACTAAACCTTAAGGAATTAAAGAAAAAATTCAAGCCTCAAGTGGCAATAGTGAAAGATTCTATAGGGAAAATATTAAATGATGCAGGAAACATCAAAAGAAGATAGAAGGAATACACAGAGTCATTGTACAAAAAAGAATTGGTAGATGACCAACCATTTCAAGAGGTTGCATATGAAGAGGAACCAATGATATTGAAGGATGAAGTGGAAGCCGGCTTGAAAGAGTTGGCAAAACACAAGGCTCCAGGAATTGATGGAATACCAATAGGGATGTTTCAACAAACAGATGCAGCACTGGAGGTGATAACATGTTTATGCCAACAGATTTGGAAAACAGCTACCTGGCCAACTGATTGGAAAAGATCCATATTTATGCCTATTCCCTATTCCCAAGAAAGGGGATCCAACTGAATGTGGAAACTATCACACAATATTATTAATATCACACACAAGCAAAATTTTACTAAAGATCATTCAAAAGTGACTACAGCACTATATAGATAGGGAATTGCCAGAAAATCAAGTGGGATTCAGAAGAGGGTGGGGAACCAGGGACATCATTGCTGATGTCAGGTGGATATTAGCCAAAAGCTGAGAATATCAGAAAGATGTCTATCCAGGTTTTATTGACCATGCAAAGGCATTTGATTGTGTGGATCATAACAAATTATGAATAACACTGCAAAAAATGGGAATACCAGAGCACCTAATGAGGAATCTCATGAGGAATCTGTACTCATGAGGAATCTGTATGTGAACCAGGAGGCAGTTGTTCGAATAGAACAAGAAAACACTGCCTGGTTTAAAATTGAGAAAGTATACATCGGGGCTATATACTTTCACCATATCTCTTCAATTTATATGCTGAGCAAATAATCCGAGAAACTGGACTTTGTGAGGAAGAACATGGCATCAGGATTGGAGGAAGACTCATTAACAACCTGCATTATGCAGATTGCACAACACTGCTTGCTGACAATGAAGAGGATTTAAAACATTTACTAATGAAGATAAAAGAAAATAGCCTTTGGTATGGATTGTGGCTAAACATCAACAAAACAAAAATCCTTACAACTGGGTCAGTATGCAGCTTCACAATAAATGGAGAAAAGATTGAGGTTGTCCATGATTTTGCTTTACTTGGCTCTACATTCAACTCTCGTGGAAGCAGCAGTAAGAAATCAAAAGAAGCATTGCTTTGGGAAAAGCTGTGGCAAAAAATGTCTTTAGAATATTGAAAAGTAAAGATGTCACACTGAAGACAAAAGTGCGCCTGACTCATGCCATGGTATTTTCATTCGCATCGTATGATTGTGAAAGCTGGACATTGAACCAGGGGGACAGGAAAAGAATTGATGCTTTTGAATTATGGTGCTGGAGGCAATTATTGAATATATCATGGACTGCCAAAAGAAACAACAGATCTGTTCTAGAAGAAGTGCAACCAGAGTGCTCCTTGGAAGCAAGCATGGCTAGATCGTGCCTTATGTATTTTGGACATATTGTCAGGAAGAATCAATCCCTGGAGAAGGGCATGATGTTTGGGAGAGTGGCAGGTCAAGTAAAAAAAGGAAAACCCTCCAACAGATAGATTGACACAGTGTCTGCAACAATAGGATTAAACATAAATAAGATTCTGTGCCTGACACAGAATTGTGGAGTGTTTCATTCTGCTGTACGTAGGGTCGCTATGAGTGAGACTCGACTCGACAACACCTAACAACAACAACAACAACGGACTAAACCAAATGGGAGGAGGCAAGAAGAAAGGGTAATGGGAGAAAAGAAGGGAAATATCATGTATGTTGCCCTTATGGCAAAATTGGGATGTACACATATTGATATAGTCACAAAAAAGAAATGCTAGTGAAAGAGAGACTGTTCCTTGGTGGGAAGGGAAGGGATTGGGGAGGAGAGTCACGAAAGGGTTAGGTAGAAGTGAATGTGAGCCATGAACAATGAAAGGCGTGTATAGAAATGTCATAATGAGACCTGTTAAGTTGTACATTAATTTTTTTTTTAATATGTTTCAGGGCTTCTACTAAGAATATTTTAAAGACTTTTCTTTCTGCTTTCTCTTTCCTTTTCCATTACAAAAGAAAAGTATTTGCCCAGGCAAGGTGACAAATCCCATCAACTTAGTGGGCAGAAGCAGGAGGATCACAAATTCAAGGCCAGAGGTAGCCTTTGTAACTTAGTGAGGCCCTGTCTCAAAATAAAATAAAAATGGGCTTGGGGTGCAGCCCAGTGGTAGAGCACTTGCAAAGTATGTGTGAAGCCCTGTGCTCAACACTCAAGTACAGAAAAAAAAAAGAAAGAAAAAAAAAAAAGTAAAGAAAAAAAGAAAACAAAAAAGAAAAATATTTGAGGCAGTTTATTGGAAAAAATACAGCAGAAAAAGACAAATGGAGAAATCAGGCCAAGAGTTAAATAAGGTGAACCTAGGACCCAGTCTAACAGACATAACCATGTATTTCTTTCTGTCTCTCTTTTTTCTTTTGTGAGCAATATAGTTTAGAAAATGTACAACATAATACTATCTCATTAACCAAACCACTTAATTCTAAGATCTTGTGTCTGTTTTGGAAACAGCAAAACCATGAAAGTATAGAATCAGGCAGCCTGGCCTTGCACTCAAATTCCCCCTGTCTTGGGCTTGTGGTGCTCAGTTTACATGTATGCACCACCATGCTTGGCCTAGGTTCAGCATGCTTGAGTATGAAAGATGGATCCATGGCCTGAGCTCTGTTCCGGTTATACTATTTGTTGTGTGATTCAGAGAAAGTTTACTCCCTTAGCTCCAATTTTCTTCTTGTAAAATGAGTGTTTTTACTATATGGCAATTAGGGTGATTCTGGGTGACATTCTCCACCTTAAGGGTTTTCTCTATAATTTAAAAAGGAAGAAAGGAAGGAGAGAGACAGACAGCAAGACAGACATTATGGGGGATAGGGGGTTTCCTAAAAGGTGCTTAAGTCCTTTGAAAGCCAACACATCAGCCACCTGTTGCAGCCCTAGCCTGGCCCTGAGAAGTCCCTGGGTAAACCCCCCACCACTTCCTTACTCAAGACCCTTACAGGGTCTTGAAACCTGGTGGCCCTTTTCCTATGTATGACATCCCATAAAGAAACTCTTGACTAAGATTTATGGTTCACTGGGGTTGAAAATATGAGTCTGACTCTCATTTTTAAGTGTAAATAGAATGGCATTGCCTGCGTGGGAGGTTCCCCACTCTCTCTTGACCCCAAAGGTCTTGGAGATTTGGCAAATGCACCCACCCCAGTCATTCTCCTGGGAGATGAGGATGGCTGACATACACTGCTGCGCCTTTGTTCTAGACGGTTTCTCTGAGGGAAACTTGAGTGTGAGAACAACAGGCTGACAGCCCCTCTCTCTGCAGACAGTGGATAACTCTAGAAAAAGAAAAGTTCTTTATTTTGTTCTCCCTTGTGACCTCCCGCCCCATGGCTGAATGTCCAGTGTCCCTGCAACTGAAATCAGCAAACCAGTTCTCTCCTTAATAGCTTAGGAGCCTTTATACTCTGTGGTGCCACAGAACAGTGTAAGCAGCAGAATGTCTACACAGATGCAGAGTTTTGGAAGCAGGAGGTAGATAGCTGGTCATGGGAATTCCAAGTTACATGCCACTGGTTGGCTAAGTTCTTTTAGCTGAGGCTAGTTTGGTTTTAGGTCCTTGGGGTTTTGTTTGTTTTGTTTTATTTTTGTTTTTTTGAGATGGGGTCTTGCGATGTAGCCCAGGCTGGCCACAAATTCATAATCTTTCTGCCTCAGTCTCCCGAGTGCTGGGATTACTGGTGTACATCACTGTTCTGTGCCAAGCTAGTTTCAGGTCTTTCGATCTACTAGGAGAAGACTTCCCTCACTGAATGTCGAGAGGGGTGGTGGGAGCTTCTGTTCATTTCTTGAGACCCCACTAGGTAGTAGGATCATTGGCTGCAGGTGTAGAAGTGTTCCTTAGGTCCTCACCAAGGCATGCCTGTCCCCAACAAGGACAGAGAATCACAGCCTGGTCTTTTCCTCCAGCATCAGGATACAACTCTTCTCTCTATTCAATGCTTGCTACAATTTAACTTCCTTCTCCATTTTCCCTCTCCACCAAACCTCAGTTCCCACTGATTCCTAACATAAGTTCTCCGTTTGCATTAGGGAACCTACTCCGACCCCTCACTGCCACATTCATACTTGCCCATTCTACTCATGTTTTATACACACATGAGATATTTCCTCCTTACCATTCATTTGGTGACATCTTAGTTGTCCCACTTGGCCAGCTGGAGCACCTTCCTCTCATCTCTCTGCACCCATAACACCTCCCTTATCCTTAGTCCCCTCTGTACTGTGTACTCCTGCTGCCTTTGTAAATGGCTGCACCTTTAGCTGGGCCCCTCTATATTCATTTGATGAAAGAGTTCCAAAAGTAGATTGGGAGCAACATCTTTTCTCCAAATTAGTTGACCTTCACCCTTCACAGTCTTTCAGACTATGGATTGAAAACCACAGGAAAGCCAGGTGTGGTTATACATGCCTATAACTCCAGCATTCAGCAGGCTGAGGTGGTAAGATCACAAGTTTAAGGTCAGCTTTAGCTACATAGTGAGACCACACCTCAAAAAAACCGACTAACCAACAACAACAAAATGCTCCACAATCAAGATTTGATATTATTCCTCGGCTCCCAAGAGTCAGTGAAAAGAACAGGACAGGAGCCCTTGCCAAAAAAGAAGAGCTAAGATTTTAGTTTTTCCAATCTGTAGGCAGGGGATGGTGCTCCCTATCAGAAAAGAGGGATGTGGCATTGTGCAGACAGCTGTTGGTTCTCTATTGTACAGCTAGAGGAGAAACTGAACTTTCAACAACAGGATCCAGGAAAGTTACCACCAGAAGCTCAAAGAATGTTCCTATGCCTCATAGGACAAGGGAACATGTATAAGTGGATGTTTCTTAGTTTTGTTTGTTTGTTTGTTTGTTTGTTTTTTAGAAGTGGCTACAGAAGCAGATACCCTGAGGGTGACCAGCTGTTGAAAGATCATGCTATTGAGATACTCCAGTTCTGGCTGGACTGGGGAGTTCCCCAGCAGGGTTACCAGATATGATTGAGTTTTGTACTGCACAATCCTAGTGGTCTCCATTCACAAGAGTATGGTTTGAATGGTGCTCTTAGAGTTGTGAAGTGCACAGCATGCTCACTGCGCATGCACAGGCAAATATAATTTATCACATCTTTGGAACATATTGCTTAAAATCAGCCAAAAACTTAACATTACAATCATAGTACTGCAGCTGTGTTAAATTTGCTATCATATGTTGAGTTGCAGGAGCGACTTAAAATATAGACTTTCAACTTCCTTGAACCTATAACCAAGACATATTCCCAGACACTGGACATATTCATCCTTATTTACTGCAGTTAAGTCTAGCATGATACTGAATACATTTATAGGATGGATGTTTCATAGTGTTGGAACAGAATGAAAAGTACAGAGCTAGTATAGTAGCATTGCCCAGGCATGACAAGTTCACCAGGGCTCACTGACAGAAGGCCTCTCTGGCCAGGGTACCCATATGTTCCAGTTTACACATGTTTTCCAGCCTACTTCTTAGTATATTGCAGCTGAACAAAAAGCATATGGCCTTGCTATCTCTAGTGTGCAGATGGGTGTCTCTGCTCTGGCAACTGCCCTACACCTAAGACCAGCCTTTCCTTTTATGTGTGACTTGGCAGGTTCCTTTGCTGTAGAAATAGTGCTCAGAACACAGCAAGATCCCTTTATTCAAGTAGGCTTTTTTTGAAGGATCACACAGTGTCATGTGACAGTCAGCCCCATCACATCAAATCATTTCAAGAGTTTCTTTGCCAGTTTTGACCAGCCTCATATTATTATGGGTACTCAATGAAGAGGATCAGTTAACACAAAGCAGAACCACTATCAAACCTAGCACTCACTAGGCAGAAGAAACCAAACAGGAGACGTTGGCTGTTGGTCTGTGCCATATGTGGGCTGCCTACAGTTATCAATGGAAGAGATTCACTGTCAGGTGTGTTTAGTAGTTATAATTATTACCAACATGCACAGGAGGGAGGAAGATGGTTTAAAGTCTGTACAAATGCACATTCATGCCACAACCACCAAGAAACACACTCCAGACTATGCAGATGCTGTGGAGGTCTGAACCCATGCTATGCAGTGGCTCAGAGTTGTGGTTCTTAAGTCCAACTGCCATTTCTTTGTGCCTCAATTTCTTTATGTGTAGAGTTGGCAATGAGAGTTAACATTTGTGGGGATTTTCATTTGTTTATCTGTTGTTTTGGGCGTTTTTGCAATGCTGGGAGGCTGAACTCAGGGCCTCCTACATACTCAAGACACTGAACCACTGAGCTGCACTCTCCCTGCCCACCCCCCCTCTTTTTTTTCTTTTTTTTTCTTTTTTTGTGGTACTGGGGTTTAAGCCCAAGGCTTCATGCTTGCATGCTCTGCAAGTGCTGAACCACTGAGGTGCACCCTCAGCCCATTTTCTTACTTTTTTTGAGACAGGGTCTTGCTAAGTTACATAGACTGCCTCTGGTCTCAAACTTGAGATTCTCCTGCCTCCACCTACTAAACTGCTGGGATTACAGGCATGCGGCACCACGCCTGGCTCCCTTTTTCATAATTTACCTTCAGACAGAGTCTTGCTAAATTATGCAGGGTGCCTCTGGCCTAGAACTTTCAATCCTCCTGCCTCCACCTCCCTAAATTCCTGGGATTATAGGCGTGACACCATGTACTGCTCTGAAGTTCTTACAAAGAGTTTTGGATACTACCTGATAAATACTGGAAGATATAATGTATTATGTCTCCATAGCAATAGTAACAGCAGCTTTGAGAGCTGGAGAGAAAGTCCTAAAAATCCTAAAAATAATATGAGCAGGGCTCAGAAACTGTGGCCTTTTAAGGGCAAATCAGGCCCTCTGCCTGTTTGGTGAATAAAGTTTTATTGGAATATGCCGCAGACCAGATGCAGCCTAGGATCCAGGGGTCCCCGAAGGCAGATGAGGAGTCGGCGATGGGTAACAGACACAGCAACTCGGAGGCAGTGTGAATCTGTTCCATTTATTTCCAGATAGCCCAGCCTTTTTATACAGAATTACAATTCACTAAATCTTATGAAAGATCAGAAAAAAGACAAGGAAGTTGGTAGCATTGATGGATTACATCAAAGTTTTGTCAACAAACACTAGATTAAATTGTCATATGAGTGTCAGGTGGTGATCAAAGTGGGAGATGAACTTAGAGGTAAATTGTGTTTACTTTAAAGAGATAAACCAAGATGACCTGAGCATCTACATCTCCTGTAACAATTAACTATTCTTAACTTTATGCAGGAATTTAGGGTGGTTAACTGTCACCTGTGTGTCACCCCATTGAGTCCATTATTATGACAAACGCTTTATCTTATCAAAATGATTTGCTTACTGTAGAGCTGTGGTACAAAGGCTTTTGTTTAAGGAGTTTACACTGTTGGAAGTCATTCAGGAATTTCCCCCACTCAAGAAAGCCTGAGGCTAGTAAACTCCCAATCTGAATTAGCATTGCCCACAGAGCCAGAAGATTATATATTTTTGATTAATTAAAATTTAAGAAAAAGAAAAGATGAGGTTCCAAGTCCCTCTCCATGAAGAGACCTTTTGGAGGTACTCTTCCTCTCTTGACAGACTTTCCCTCCAAGGCTAGGAGTTCTCCTCCCCTTTCGGTGGATTTTCCTTCCAATGCCTTTATTAAAGATACTCTTCCTCATGTGGGGACTCTGTCTACCCATCATGAGCGGATCTGGACCTGGCAGGAATATAATTTTGTCCATTTGTTAATGTATTATCTATAGATACTTTGTTGGGTAGTCCAGAAAGAAACCAAATGGCTCACAAAACCTAAAATATTTACAGATGTAACATAACAGAAATAAAATGCCACAAACAGTTTGCTGGCCTCTGGTAAAATCAAATGCTCAAATTCACATCCCTATTCTTCTAGAGGGCTGGGATTTAGCTCAGTTGGTAGAGCGCTGTGCTGCAGTCTCTGAGGTCCTGAGTTCAATTCCCAGCACCACAAAAATGGGAGAAGGACCTGGCAATCCACTCCCAAGGCAATCCTGAAAATGTCAGCCATTGAAAACCCTATGAAGGTCGCTATGAGTCGGACACCAACTCGATGGCACCTAACAGTAACAACAATTCTTCTAGAATTTACTGAGCACTGATTAAATGCTCTTAACTATACTAAATGTTTTAATACATATTATGTAACTTTCACAAGAATTATCTGTTCAGATTGACAGAAATATCACCCCATTCCACATATGAAGTTTAACGTCCTGTGACTTGTGTAAAATTGCAGCTGGTGGCATTTGCAATGGAGTTTGTAGAACAAGACCAGGCAAAGAAGGATGCAAAGCCAGACAGGAGGAAATGTGCAATCATACTGCAAAAACTGTCATGTATTGTCATAGAGACCTAGTGATGATGTCATATTCTATTCTGCTTTTTGTTGGATACTGGAGGTAGGACCAGGTTGCAAGGGCCTTGGAGTCCAAGTTTGCCTGTGTGGTTGCCAGGCAAAGCAAAGGCCCTGGAGATGTATGGGCAAGACCATGGTAAGATAAATCTGAGGCATTGTATAGCATGGATTGAGGTGTAACTAGAAGCTAAGAGCCAGCCAGGGTGTGGCTGCCTGCAGGAGTCCTACACTAAACTAGGATGGTGGCCCCTGTATGAAAGAAATAAAGTAGGGAGACAAATTTCAAAGGAGACTTGAGAGATTTTCGATATTGGGAGAGTGGAAAGAAGTACTTACATGACTAGAAGCAGAACAACTAAACCCTGGAGCCAGGGACCCCTGCATTCAGATACCTGTGCTGTTGCTCTTGACCTTGTGTGACCTTAGGTAAATTTTGTGAGCTCTCTGTCATCAGTTTACTCATCTGTAACATAAGGATGTGTGACCTGATAATATCTGTCCCACCAGGTTACTGTGAAGGTTAAATGAAATTAGTATTTGTAAAGTACTTACAGTAGTGTTCAGCCCAAAATATATGCTTGCTATGTTTATTTATTTAATCTGAGCGGATGGTATATTGGTGTTAGGACATTTTTATCTGTTTGAACTTTGTTTAAGCATGACATGAAAATGAGGTACATTCAACAAAGGCATCATAGCTGAGTGCTGTGGCGCACACCTTTAATCTCAGCAACTCAGTAGGCTAAGGCAGGAGGATCGCAAGTTTGAGGCCAGAGACAGCCCGTGCAACTCAAGGAGACCCTGTGTCAAAATGAAAAAGGGCTGGGTGTGCGGCTCAGTGGTAGAGCACTTGGCTAGTATGTTCAAGGCCCTGTGGTCAACTCCCCCCACAATATTGACAAACAAGCAAACAAAAAAAGACATTGCCAAGCAATGCTCCTTGAACATCGGGTATGCATGTGAAGCATTTGGTAGTCTTGTTCAAATGTAAGTTCAGGCTAGGCAGGTCTCAGGTTCTGCATCTCTCACAGGTGCCCAGGTGGTCTGATGGTACTGGCCACTCCTTGAGTAGCAAATTTGTTGGGGAATGGAGGTCCGCTCATATTTCAGGACTGGGTGCTGAACTGGTTTTATATATATAAATATATATACACACATACACATGTATATACGTATATATGTGTGTGTATATATGTATATATACATACCTATGTATGTATATATGTTTATATATGTATGTATATATGTATGTATATGTGTGTGTATATGTATATATATGTATATATGTATATACATATGTATATATGTGTACATATATATACACACATATATGTATATACATATGTGTGTATATATATTTATATATATAAAATCAGTTCAGCACCCAGTCCTGAAATATGGGCAGACTTCCATTCCCCAACAAACTTGCTGTGTGTGTGTGTGTGTGTGTGTGTGTGTGTGTGTGTGTGTGTATCTCTTAAGTAGTAGAGAATAAGTTTTTGTTGTTAGGGAATCAGTGTCTGACTCACAGCGGCCCTCATAGGGTTTTCTTCTTTTTCCTTTACTAATAAATGTTGGTGGAGTACAGAGAAATACAGCATTTGCTTTTCCATTATGTGACTATTATATCACTTTTGGTTATACTTTCATCAATGTATGAAATTTATGAAAGCTTTTGATTAATATGTAGTAAAGTTTGTATACATTTATGGGTTATATTCTCCTATTTTCCCATGTACTTATGAAGTGGCATCATTTATATTGAGATTATCCTCTCCCCTTTTATCCCTTTACATTGTTTCCCCTCCCCTTCCCACTTTCCACAACCTTCACTTCCCTTTCCTAGTCCCTTTCCGCCTTCTTTTTACTTTGCTTATGTCTTCCCTTCTTACCTAATTGTTCATTTAATTGTTCATTTTTATATATCTACTTATATATGTCTGCCGCTGTACCACTGTGGCGTCCAATCCTGCCAGATCTCAGAAGCAAAGCAGGGTCGGGCCTGATTGGTATTTGGATAGGAGACCTCCTGGGAATACCAGGTGCTCTAGGCTTGGGAGAAGGACCCAGCAACACACTCCCAAAAAACAATCAGCCATTGAAAACCCTATGAATAACAAAGAAGCACAACAATAGTGTTTCATCTGTTATACATAGGGTCACTATGAGTTGGACGCCGACTTGATGGCACCTAACAACAACTTATGTGTAGTTTTTTTTCTTGCTTTAAGTAAGATTCACATGTGAGTGAGAACATAAGAAGTTATCTTTTTGAGTTTGTGTTCATTCACTTAAGATGATGTTCTTCAGTTCCATCCATTTTGCTGCAAATGAATTATTTCATTCTTTTTTATTGCTGAATAATATTGCATTGTGTATATGTACCACAATTTTTTAGCCATTCTTCTGCTGATGGGCATCTTGGTTGGGTCCATGTGATTCACTCTTCACAACCTTGTGATTGTGAAGAGTGCTGCATTAAATATGGAGATGCCAGTGTGTCTGTGGTATGATGACTTTTCTCCCTTTGGGTATTATGCTGCATAACAAATTACCCACACATGGTGGGTAAAACAACAGTCATAGTTGGCCCTTTGTGTCCATGAGTTGTACATCCATGGACTCAACCAACTTTGGATTGAACGTATTTGGGGGAAAAAATTGCATCTGTACTGAACAAGTGTAGAATTTTTTTTCTTATTCTTCCCTAAAAATATATATAGCATAACAACTATCTACATAGCATTTATATAGCTTTAGATATTATATGAGGTATTGGAGATGATTTAAAGTATACCAGAGGGCATGTATAAGTGACATGCAAATATTATGCCATTTACATAAGGGACTTGAGCATTTGTGGATTTTCGTATCCTTTGGGGATCTGGGCCACATTCCCCCATGGATTGTGTGGGCTAACTGTATTTATTATCATGGTTTTTTGTTACTATTATCTCTCTGTGTTCCATGTACAGGTCTTACCCAGGATCTCTCCTAAGGTGGTGGTCAGATGGTCCTGACCTTGAAGGGTTTCTCATTCTCATGTCTGGTACTTGGTGCTGGCTGTCCCCTGAGACCTCAGTGGGGGCTGTCAGGTAACACATCCACCCACTCTACCCATGGCTTGCTCATGTGGTGAGGAGTTCTTCCTGGCTCAGCAGCTGAGTTCCAAAAGCAGGTGTCCTGAGAGAGAACCAGGAGGAAGCCATAGCACCTTTCCTAGTGTAGTCTCCACAGTCTCGTAGTGTCACCTCTGTCACCTTGTGCTTCTTAGAAGCAAGTCACTGAGGCCACCCACGTGCAAGGGGAAAGCAATTAGACTTCATGTGTCAGAGGGAGAAGTGTCAAAGAATTTGCAGATATGTCTTGGAGCCACCACAAAGGCTTGTTTAAGGAAGTTCTGAGAGGAACAGAAAGCTGTGATTGAGTCTGCTGGGGAAAGTCGGCATGGTTGTGTTTAAATATATGGGCCTCAGGTGGAGGTGCAGTGGGGGAGGTCAAGTGGAGTTGTTTTTGAACAATCTAGATGGCCTATGAATATCTGGACTCTCTCTCCCCAACTAGGCTATAAGCTTCATGGAAGCAGTTCTTGTTCTCTTTCTCTGCATTTCCTCTGTGCCCAGCACAGTGCTTAGCATACAAAAGGGACCAAATAAATATTTGCTGGATGGATAAATGAGTGGGGAGGGAATTAGGACCGAGGGTTGGGGTCTGAAGAAGAAAGAATACTGGAATTCTGGGAATCTGCCCAGAACTGGCCTCTTGGACTCTTCTTCCAGGGAGAGGGGCTCCTGCATTTGCTCAGCTCTGGCCTGTCCTACAGCTTTGGGTCCTTGCAGGACCGGAAAGCCTGGACCTACCGGGAAACTCTCCTTCAAACTGTATTAAGTGGAAACTGAAACTGGGATGTTAGGGGAATGTGAAGGCCAACAGTGGCTAGCTTCATTATAATGATACATTGTTTTAAGGCAGCTCTCTCCATTTCCTGTTTATAGCCAACACAGAGAGCAGAAGCAACTAGATCTCTCAAGGGAAGGTTTTCTTTGGGGCTGTGGAGCTAGATCAGCAACAGGAACCAGTCAGGACTCTCCTAAGACAGAAGTCCCCGTCTTCCAGCCAGGGTGGGAGTTCTAATCACGCCCTCCATGGGGAGCTGGGAAATCTCCACATCAGGCCTCTAGAAGCTCATGCCTGGCTCCCTGCCTCCTGAATTGCTGGGGAGTCCCTGTGAAATCAGTGCAAAGGCATTAGGGAGGGAGGCCCCGAGAAGTCCCCATGTGACTGCCAAAGCTAATGGAGCAGCTTTATTTCACTTTATGACACCCCACAAGTCTGTGAGTGAGACCCTCAGAAAGGCTGTCTTGTCAGGCAGAACTTAGGTATCTACCCAACAGAATGTCCATCTCAGGATTTCTTCTAGTGTCACAGGACAAGTTTCTGATTTTCAGAGTGACCTAGTACATATCCTGGCCACAAAAGTGTGCAGCTTGACACAGGCAAGAGGACGCAGGGCATCAACTGAGCAACTGCAGAATTGTAAAAATGCAAAGATGGGCTAGGTGCGTAGACCTGTAGTCCTGACGGCTGAGGCAGGAGGATCATGAGTTTAAGACCACAGGTAGCGTGTACAACTTATCAAGACTTTGAGTCAGGATAAAAAGAAGTGGAGGCAGGTAGGAATACAGCTCAGTGGTAGAGCATTTGCCTAGCATGTGTGAGGCCCTGGGTTGAACCCCCTAGTGCTATAAAATGCAGGGATATCCATCATGACAGTTCTTCCTTGCACATACTCCGATGCTTGTGTGCACACACACACACTTGCACACAGATACACATATCCACACACAAATGCACATACATGAATATGCATGCCCATACCTACATGCATACACACATGCATATATACATGCACACATATATCACACATGCATGCACGCACATATGCACATGACTCCTAGAAAGACCTCTGGGAAGACAGGACATTTCAGCTGACATCTAAAAGGTGAGGAAGATGGCCATGCTAACAGTATCCTGGGTCAAAGCAACAGCAATCGCAAAGGCTCAGCAGCTCCGCACCTGGTGGGCAGCATCAGAAGTCAGCTGGTACCCCTGTCTGCTGTCTCACCTCCGCAGCTGTGAGCCTCTCTTGCTGGCAGCATCCTCCCCTCTGTTCCACTCTAACTCCTAAAACTTGGCCACCCTAGGTAGCAGGTACCATCTTGGTCCACATACCTGGGAAAGAAATACCACTTTACTTTCTTCAAGTCAGGTGATGCCAGACTCTGAGACCCACGGGTCCTGGATTAGCAGACAGCTCAGTCTCAGTCATTCCTGGGGCTCCCTCCAACCCAGGGTCTGCAAAGGTGCCATACTCCACGTGGGGAAGCCCACCATCACTAGTCCTCAGAGATTTGTTCCAAAATGCCATCATCCTGGTCATCATAGCCTCTCTAGGGCTGAAGTCCAGGTGACTCTGAGCTGCGTTTGGGGACAGTAGCCCTATGGTGTCCAACTCCCCTACATACTACATTATTGCTGTCCTATTTCCCTCTCTCCAGGGGCAGTCTAGAGCTCTGCTGCTGTACGGGAAAGAGCATGCCCACCTCTCAGGTCTCGCTGAATTCCTCCAGTGAGTTCTGGCTTTTGCCACAGACTTGAAGGCCCACTGACATAAAGCAGTTTCTGTGGTAATCCCCCTCCTGCCAGGCAAGGGAGTGCAAAAGCCACCCACCTGCTAACACGGGAAAAGAGGGAGGAGTAAATGAAGTGCCAACGCACGTATTTCCTGCACTTTGCCTTTAGGGTCTCTCATCTCTCAGGGCTGAGATCCATCCAGCTGGGGAGCTGCAGCTCCTGAGAACACCGGCTCTCACTATCTGCGGGGAGGAACCAGACTTTTCTTTTCTTTTTCTTTGTCTTTGTCTTTTTTCTTTCTTCCTTTCTTTCTTTTTTCTTTTTTTGAAGTACTGGGGGTTGAACCCAGGGCCTCACGCCTGCATGCTTTGCAAGTGCTGTGCCACTGAGCTGTACCCCCAGCCCATTTTTTTACTTTTTGAGACAGAGTCTCACTAAATTACGCAGACTGCATCTGGTCTCAAACTTGTGATCCTCCTGCCTCTGCCTCCTGAGTTCCTGGGATTACAGGCATGTGCCACCACACCTGGCTTTTCTTTCTTTCTTTCTTTCTTTCTTTCTTTCTTTCTTTCTTTTTTTTTTTTTCTGAGACAAGGTCTTGTTGTGTAGCCCCAGGCTGCCCTGAAATTTGCTGTATAGATCAGGCTGGCCACAAACTCGCTTTGATCCTTCTGCCTCAGCCCCTCAAGTGCTGGGATTACAGGTGTGTGTCACCATGCCCAGTTCTCTTCTTTTAAATTTTTAATTCATCCCAGAATGATATTTTTGTAAAATATAATGAAAATGACTTTTTAGAAAAGTGAAATTAAAAAAGGACTTTGATGCAGGTGCCCAATTTCTAAAATTATTATTAGAGTCAACAAACTGATATGAAAGTTTCTAAACATACTGTCACCATTTCTGTAGCCATCTGGTCATAGACTATGAGCCACCTGTGGAGGGGCACAATCTGGTGGACTGCATACTTGAGGAGCCTTGCCTCAAATGTGGGGCTTAGTGAAGTCTGGACTTTCCTAGGTGTTATAGTGGAAGCCGGAAGAAGGGACAGCCATTCTACTGTGAGCTGAGAAACTGTAATTCAGCCTCCTCTTTTAGCTGCTTGTATTGCAGAGATGTCTGCAGCCATAGAACCCTGGCATATGATCCTGCGTGATCTTAGAAGCTAAGCAGGGTCAGCCTAATTAGTCCTTGGATGGGTGCCCGCCTGGGAATACCAGGGGCTGCAGGCTAGGGGGAAGGACCTGGCAACCCACTCCCAAAACAATCTGCCCGTGAAAACCCTATGAATAGCAGAGACGAACTGATGATAGTGCCAGGCCTGGTACAGTGTTGGGGAGTGTTTCTTTCTGTTGTACGTAGGGTTGCTGTGAGTCAGACACAACTCGACAGCACCTAACAACAAACAACATTGCAGAGACAGTAGTGGGTAGGGGTCCAGAGCCTACCTATGAGCAGGTATCCTGTGACCCATCTCAGCTCTGTTGTCTTGACCTAGGATGAGTTAACAGCCCTGAGCCTCAGTTTACTCATCTGTACAATTGTGATAGTATTGCTACTTCATAATGTCTTTGCAAAGACTGATTGAGTTGACTGGTATCATGCCTTTGGCAAATACAAAGTGCCAGCTGGTACTTAAAATTTCCTTAGAAGGAAATCTTCAGGAGGGCAGAGATTTTTATTACCTCATGTTTCCTAAACACCTACGACCATGCCTGACACATAGTAGGTACTCAGTAAGTATCTGAGCAATGAATGAATCCATCTCCTTAGCCATGCTCAGCTTCAAACTTCCATGTTTATTCCATTTTTAACCTCCCCCCACCTTTTTTTAACAGAGAAGAAGAGATCTGTTAGCTCTGAGGGCTAATAGCCTACTTAATGTCCATTGGATATTTTCTAAGGCTCAGGCAGCTCAGAGATTTTGTCTCCAAAACTCCATACATTCAAGAAAGACTTGAAATACTTGTCATGTCTGAGATTTTTTTGTGCAGGGCATTTAAGACTAGGCTTAAATATTTTTGTTTTTGTTTTGTTTTGTTTTCCTGTGTTTTGGAGACAGGATCTTACTATGTAGCCCAGGCTGGCCTTGAACTCACAGTCCTCCTGCTTCCACCTCCCAATGATTAAGGTATATATTTTACAGGGTATAAAACCAGATCTTCCTAGGCTGGGATTTCAACCCCCTAAATTCAGATTTCAACCCATGTGGTTAGGCATATGACTCACTGCCCTCTCCACTGCCCCAGCCAGTACTATTTCCCTTGCCTTGAACATTCTGTTCCTCCACAATGTTCTTTGCAACGCCTGCCTGTTGAGTGATTACTCATTCCATCAAGCCAGGTTGAAAAGCTGCCTGCTCTCTGAAGCCATCTCCGAAACTCAGCCAGAGCTCATGCCTCTTTTCACCTAATAATTTCTCCTTTCTACTATCTATCAGAAAGCCTTATGATCTAGCTAACTGTAGGTCTGTCCCTTTACTAAGGTGGATTGTTTATGCACACAGGGCCACATCGTGAGCAACTCTGAGTATTGTCTGTGTCAAGTGTAGGGCCTCGCATATAAAAAGATGTTCTCTGGGTGGAAATTGATGGTGGGCTCCCACTTGCAAGCATGTAAGGTGTGGGCTCCCCTGTGAATCACCAAGTGCAGGTATAAATCAGAAGAGAAATAAAGCCCCACACCAACTTCCCCAGTCCTTCATTCCTCTTACCACTCCCTGTCCTTGGTGGTCTTTGGGCAGCCTGCTGGTACAGGAGGAAAAGTGGCCGCAGGCTGAGGGCCTGTGCCAGCACAGGGTGAGTAGCACTCAGTGTGGAGCCTTCAGAAGGGACTATGGCTTGTGTATGAACATGGGCCACAGCCTAGTGTAAGGGTTGGTGTTCTGAAGACTGCTGCCTCTGCTTCCAGTCCAGGCTGTGCTGCAGGCTGCTGGCCAACCTTTGGCATGCTTTTGATTTCTCAAAGCCTGTTACCTTATCTTTATAAAGAGGGCAATGTCAGTGCCTTTCCCTACCCTTGCCACAAGGCATGTAGTGAAGGGGAAGCAGGCGGGCTCATGACCCCCCACCAGCCTATAGAGAACTTCCCAAAGGTAAGAGTCTGTGCAAGTGCCTGCATGGTGTTGTGGGGACAGAAGGTTCACAGACCTTACACTGCCCATGGATACCATGTACTTTGCTATCTCACTGTATCTCATGCACAATTGTGAGGATTAAGCACCATGTATAAGTGTGCTCTCTAATAACGGCTCAATAAACATAAGCAAAAAGAATCAGTAGATGTGAACTATTGATGGGAACAAAACAATCCATGAAAGAAACTTGGGGTGGGGTTTCCTGGCTCCAGACACTCCTGTACCCTTGTAGAATAAATGGGCCTTGCATCCAGTTGAAAAAATTCCACTTCCCTTTTATGCCACAAAATGCCACCTTGAATTTACTGCAGTAAATGAACGTCACACCCACAGAAGCAAAAGCAGTGGAGCAGTTGCTGTGGGAGAGGCCTCAGAATTTGTTTATTCATCCCACTGAGGTTTACTGGCCCCCTGCTTTGTGGCAGGCACTGTGTACCAGTCAGCCTTCTTTCCACATTGTACTGCTATGTTGAGCAGCCTCAGCAGTGGCGTCTTTCTTGCTCATGTTTTATACTGGATGGGGGTGGCTGCAGTACAGCTCTAGGTGGCTTTATTCTAGGACCCTGGATGAAGGAGCAGTCCCTGTGTGAGATGCACAGTCTCATGACAGACAGAAAAGAGTACTAGCAGAGCCATGCAAAGGCTCTTACAGTTCATATGTGGATGTGGCACATGTAGCCTATGTTCCTTTGGCCCTGGAAAATCACGTGGCCAAGCCTGGCATCAGAGGGTTAGGGAAGTATATCGCTCCTATAGGGCAGCACTGCCAGTTTCTTGGCAACGGATAAGGAAGTATAGTTCTCTTACAGAGGAAGCAGAAAATGATAGAATTGGTAATACTTTCTGCCATGTACTGTCATGAGTGCTATCTGACTTTACAGAATGGAATTTTGAGGCTCAATGTAGCTAACTTACCCACATGCAGCCAATAATTAGCACAACTGCTCAGCTTGAAGCTGGATCCAGTGTAGTGTGTAACCAGCCATGGGCTGGGCAGCAGCTGCTCAAAGACTCATTGTCATATAGATGCTACCATGTAATAAACATTGATGAAGCATCTACTGTGCACCTGGCACAGCGCTAGGAGTTGGAAACACGGTGATGTGCAAGACAGACACTTTTCCTACCCTCCTGGAGTTTAAAAGCAAGTGAAAAGCACATATGGCATTTCTCTGACAGAAATGGAGGGCACAGAGAGCCAGACATGGGGCACAAGAAATGGGTATCTCTGATGACAGTACAGAGACTGCTGAGAGCTGAACGACTGTCGCACATCGTCCTTGCCAAGGCCCCGCCTGGCAGGGTGAGTGCCAAGGACAGTTTCTGATTCAAGGACACTCACAGGAAGTCAGTGGAGATAGACACGTGCCCAGTCTGCTGCTAACAGGACTTGCCCCACTAGAGGTTGGTTGTATGGCAGGATCTAGTCTCATGTGCTTCCCACCATGTCTGATCAAAAACCCTATTGCACTTGTCCTGTGCATTACCTCTGCCTTATACATACCCAGAGCCACACACACCACAAAAAAACAAAGCCCCAGAGACTTCAATATCAGCCTAAGAGAGAAAGAGAAATCAGATTTGGTCTGATTTTGAATTAGCACAGTGACATGCATTGCTTAGACTGCCAGAGCATACCACTCTCACTTCCCTAAATCGTTTCCATTTTACTGGCATTTTAGTAAAAAGAAGAAGGGAAGAAATCCCCTGCCAGAGTTTGCAAAGTGGAACATCATACTAAGAAAAAAACCATTTTCTTATCACAGCTGCTTCAGTACCAAACCACAGGGACCAGGATTAGCCTGTGTCTATAAGCATAACCGATGACACAGTAAGCAATTGCTCTTCAAACAAAGATGGCATGTGTGCTGGGAAACGGGCTGCTCTGAAATGTGAACACATATGTCCCACAGCTGAGTCTCTGTCCAAATATCACATCTCAGAGGAAACGTTTTTAAAGAGGTGACTCTACTTCCATGTGGTTGTAGTTTCCCATATCCTTGAAGCGTTCAGAAAATATCACAAAGCCAAATATAATTGTGTACACATACACACGTACACCCACATGTGAACACACACACACACACACACACACACACACACACACACACAATTACAGAGCCTGAGAAGTGTTGTGGTTTGCTGTCTTCAGGCTGGAGGCCCAAAAAATCTAGTAGTATAGTTCCAATCCAATCTTAAAGGCTTGAAACCAGGGGAGCCAATGGTGTAGGTCCCAGACTGAGTCTAAATGTCTAAGAACCAGGAGCACCAAGAAGATGAATGTCTTAGCTCAAGCAGATAACACATTGGCCCTTCCTCTACCTTTTTGTTCTATTCTAGCCCTCAACATGTTATATGGTGAAGGCAGATCTTCATTAGTTAATCTACCAGTCAAATGCTAATCTTTAAGGGAGAAGCCTCTCAGACATGCCCAGTAATGATGTTTTTACCAGATATCTGGGTATCCTTTAGCCCAGTCAAGATGACAGAATAAACCATCACAGTATATATGTGAATATGTATAAATATTTTTCTTACCTTTGACTTTATTTGAAAACTACCAACAAACACCAATGCGCTTTGAGTTTATACAAACTTTAAAATTTTTGTTTGGGGGGAAGGCTTGGTGGTACATGCCTATAATCCCAGCACTTGGGAGGCTGAGGCAAGAAAATTGTGAGTTCAAGGCCAGCCTGGGCTACCCAGCAAGTTCTAGACCAGACTGGGATACAGAGTGAGACCCTGATTCAAAAATTGGAAAAGAACCCCTTTTAGAGAGTCAAGCAAACTGACTCAGCCCTGTGCAGGGAGCCTGGAAAAAGTGTGCCTTGAAAAAGTGCACCTTTCTTGCTGACTCTGAGGCAGATGGTGAAGCAAGGAAGAGCTCCATCTTGCTGGGAACCACAGGGCCTGTTTTCATGGTCAGGCAAGGGGGAAAGAGCAGATGAAGCAATCCTGTCACAGTCCCATACCTCAGTAATCAAGATAAATCTTTCCCCCTACCCATCCACTCCTCATTCTTTCCTTGATCCTGCATCCATGAAGTGCCAGGTGCCAGGGGACAGAACTAACAGTTATTGAGCATTTACTGGGTAGTGAACACTACTGGAAGTACTTTACAACGTTACCTCATTTAATCTCCCCAGCAGTCCTATAAGTGAGTATAATTATCATCCAAGTTTACAGAGGGGGAAACTGTAGCATAGAAAAGTGAAGAGGCTTTCCAAAGATCAAACAGCTAGGAAGAGGTAAAGCCAGAGTTCATGTGCAATCAGTCTGAGGGCTTTGATAGAGGATCCCTGGAGGAAAGAGGGATGACTCAGCTCTGGGAGAGCATCACAGAGGAAATGACCTTGGGCAGAGTGTTAAAGGATGAGCAGAAGTTTGCTAAACAAAAAGAGTAAATATAGGCTGTCATAGTGAGGATTTCAGAAGAGCTCGTTCTTTTGGAGAGTTCTCCTCTGGCTTCCAGAGGGCCGCTGCCATAGAATCAGAACAGCAGCAAAATGATGCAAATAACCACAATTTGTTGTTGTTAGGTGCCATGGAGTTGTTGTCCGACTCATAGCCACCCTAAGTACAACAGGTGAAACTCTATAGTCAGTGCTTCTCTGCTATTCTTAGAATTTTCAATGGCAGATTGATTTTTGGGAGTGGGTTGTTAGGTCCATCTCCCAAGCCTACAGTATCTGGTGTTCCCAGGTGGTCTCCCATCCAAGTATTAACCAGGCCCAATCCCGCTTAGCTTCTGAGATCTGATGCCAGAGTGCTATGGCTGCAGGCAACGAGAATTTATAGACAGCTTACTCTGTGTGTTAGGTATTGCACTAAGTACTTTATGTGTATTATCTCATTACATCTTCCACCCATGAAGTGAGTGCAACTCTTATTTCCGTTTTACAGAGCGTGAGGCTCAAAGAGGTTAAGTAGCTTGCTTAAGGCTAAACAGCTAAACTGGGGTTTAGCTCAGTTGATAGAGTACCACTCTGAAGTCTCTGAGGCCATAGGTTCAATTTCTGGCTCTGCAAAAATGGGAGAAGGACACAGCAGCCCACTCCTGAAACAATCTCCAAAACAATCAGCCGTTGAAAACCCTATGAGGGTCTACTGTGAGTTGGAAACAACTCAACAGCACCTAACAACAACAAAACAGCTGGTAAGCAACTTCAGTGGGCACTGTCTATATTGTAGTTCATACAAATCTCAGGAACCTGGCACCAAAGCTACAGGCTTAGCCAAAGCACTATTCCAGTGGTTCTTAAACCATAATGCAATCAGACACATCTAGAGTAGGGGTCCTCAACCTGCAGGCCAGTCCCTGGTGCCAAAAAGGTTGAGGACCACTGGTGTAGAGGGTTTGTTTAAAAGAAAAACAAAAGAAAACATAATTCTGTGCTGTCTAGAGTCAAAAATTCTGATTGAGCAAGTCTGATATGAAGCCAAGAAATTGCATTTCTAACAAGCTCCCAGTTGATGCTGCTGCTGCTGCTCCCGGGACCAAACATTGAGAACCACTGCACTGCACTGACTTTTAGCATCACAATAGTCCAGTGTTGCCCTTCTAATCTGCACTAGGAAACACAACAAGAGGCAGTTGAAAAAGAAGAGTTCGCCCTTCTTGGGACATACCCATATATTCAAGCTCTCTCCACCACAAATCCAATCTACACATGATTCTAATCCACATCTGAATTTGTAGCCCTCTAAAATTGTTGAAGGAGTGCAGATTAGACTCAAGAATATATGGTAGATCAGAATGAACCTACTATAAAGCCTCCCACCTCTCTTCTTGGTTCTCCAGGTGCCTTTCTTTTTTCTGATACTTTCATTTTCTTGGTTATCTTACCTCTTATTGTTTTCTGTTCATGTGGACTTTAATGACTTGCCCCCCTATACTGGTGCTTTTGCAGAATTGGGCAGCTCCTTGACCATATTCTACCATGTCTGTTGTATGCTTTATGTGACCAAGACTCCAACTATCAATGTGAGTGAGGAGCAGAATGATCATGTGTTTCTTGGTGGTTTCCTGGCTCCTTGGGGGACCTAATTATACCAAATAGCAATTTGTTCCACGTATTAGTCAGGAGTCTTTGGGTTGCAAGTGACAAACCCATTTTAACCTGGCCTGGAAGAATCAGGCACTTACTGATTCATATAGCCTGGTCACAGGAAGGGCAAAGGGGCAGCTAGGCAGCAGGCATGACTAACCAGGGCTTCAAGTGTGACTAACCAGGGATTCCAATGCCAGTGGGACTCTGCTCTCTCCCTTTCTGAGTGTCAGCATCCTCCTTTCAGGCAGGCTCTGTCCATCAGCTGGAGACCTGCTGCCTTCAGGTCCCAAGCTCTCCATTTTCATCTCAAAATAGGAATAAGTAGGCCCAGTTTCTGAATTCTGGAAACAGGCTCCAATTAGAAAAGGGGTCTCAGTTTGGAAAACTGTTTATTCCTAGACCAGAACCCTGAACCGTTTCAGATACCCAGCCATGCCTAGACTGGAATGGTGTGGGAAACTGTGTGAAGGCATTAGCTCTCCCTTAAACCGTAACATTGGAACAAGTGGAGGAGCATTTTCCAGGAAACACAGGAGATTCTGAGCAAGACAATAAAACCCCAGAAGTGTGTGGGTGAGTGAATGGGTGTGTACTCACCTCAGTAGCAGGTGCTGTGTTGGTGGCTGGAGTAAGTGGAGAACAGGGGAGGGAAAGTCCTAGCCTTGCCAGAACTCACAATCTAGAAAACAAGCAGAGACGTGTGATGGATGTCAGGAGAGCTTGGTGGGAATATCTGTGGGTCACAGCAGGGAGCATAGCCAGGGGTATCATCTTAAATATTTTGAGAAAACCTGGGTTCATGTATTCAATCAATTCCTGAGCACCTATCATGTGGTAAATACCTGCACTCAATAAGCTCAGGGGGATGGAATACCTACAGGTGGCATCAAACCTTGTCCCCAGTTGACTTGTCACTCCCAAATATGTATTTAAGGTTCCCTGAAAAGGAATATCTATATCTTAGGTAGTTACCACCTCTATCTTCTTTATATTGTCCCCTAAGGCCCGCTTTTTACACTAGCTCAGGTGTTCACAGACCAAGGCCTTCCATCATGCTTGCAGGGTCATCTCATTGAGAACAGTCAGTCTCCCTTGTGGACCTCTGTTTTTTCACTCTGGGTCTTTGAGCAGAGATTCTGTCATCTCACCTGTTCTTGGTATCTGTGTCCCTTCAACTGAGACCACTCTGCTCTCTAAGCTCATGCTGGTGCCCTGTCCCTGTAGAAGGCCAATTCACCATGATTCTTTGTGGCTCTTCAGTTCCAGGAGGTTAGCTAATAGCAAATGCACCCCTGCTTGGTAAGAATAAGCTATGGGTCAGGAGCCCCTTTATCTTAGTGTCCTTGGACAAAACCACTCTGAAACTTGCTTTCCTCAGAGAATGGGGATGATAGTTGATCCAGTCTGCCCTTGAGGCTACAATAACCCTCAAAAAACTTAAGTGCTCAAATTCTTTTGCTAAAAGTGTCTTTTCTCAAGGAGATTGGGAAGACCAAATGAGAGAACTTATACCATGCTTTGAAAAGGGCCCTGAGAGTTCCTTTTGGAAGCTGAGGCTCAGAGGCATAAATAACTTGCTCAAAGCCTCATGGTATGCCAGCTGGATTCAACCTCATATGGACTGTGGTGTTATCAGACCTACATGTGTTTGGCCTCTAAAAGCCATGACTTCTCACTAGCACAAGGCTTCCAAAGATAAATGCAATGATTGCGTGGGCCACCTGCTAAAATATAGGCTTATAGGGAAGGGAATGTAGATCCATGGTGGAAAGCTTGCCTAGCATGTATAAGGCAACACACACACACACACACACACACACACACACACACACACACAGTGCCAAATATATATATATACACATCTTGGGATGAAAACTTTCCATTTTGCTATTTTAAGAATGTATCATATACTTATTTTGCTAATTCCTGTCTCATGTGCACATTGTTTGGTAGACTTCTGAGGCAGACATGTAAAATATTCTAACACAATAGCAGAAGCAGCAGGACTTCTTGCTATGTGAGGCCTCCCAGGTTTTCCATTGTGCACATCATACATAGCACTTATCATGAATGTGTGCAATTGTTAGGTGTGTTGAAGGCTCTGTTGCATACTCACGCATCCATTGTTATTCTACTACAATGTTCTTGAATTTCAAATATCCCTTCAAAATGGTCTTGCACTCCTTGAATGACAACCATGCTTCCACCATTTTTTTTTTACTGTCCTGCCTGTCGCATGGTGGTGCTAACATTCATTTGATTAGTACCATCTTTTGAACAAACATCATATTACACATTGCTACCATTATTCAACTTTGAAAAGTAAATATATAGGTAACATCTTTTAAAATGTGTGTACATTTTTGGCACCCCGGCATGTGTGTGTGTGTGTGTGTGTGTGTGTGTGTGTGTGTGTGTGTGTGTGTGTGAAGGCTCATTGATCTTACTCCAGACACAGTGAGTCAGAATGTCTGAGACCTGCATTTTAACTGGTTCCTCAGGTGGGAGCTCAGACTGCCTGATGGCAATGCACTGGAGCCTCTCCATATAGAACAATTGTTCTAATTGGTTGGTTTCATTACTGACATTCCAGTAGTGACTTAGCATCTGTGCTCCATAATATACAAGGTACTTTCCTAAACATTACTTCATTAAATTTATAGGAAGAATCTTACAGCGGTTAAGAACCTCCTTTTTGGCACTAAGCTGCTTGAGGTCCAATCCCAGATAGGGTGCTTTTTAGCTACATGATCTGTGCCTCTCTTCTCTTCCTTGGCACCCTATTTCCAAGAGTTATTAAGAAGAAGGACTTAAGTGTAAGTAAAGGACTTAGAATAGTGCCTTTCATAGCATAAGTGCTTAATATGTCTTCTTTTGCAAATGAGAAAACTAAGGACAAGCTTGTATAAGATCTCACAATAAGTAGCCAGACTACAGTCCAAACTCAGGTTTTCTGGTTCCTCTTCTAGGCTTTCTAGGGACTTAATCTTTGCTTCTTTCAAAGTCACTTAGAATTTATAGCAGTAAAAGTGCCTCTAGCCCAGTCAACCAACAAGTATGTGCCAAGTGTTTCCTGGTACATAAAGGATGCTGTAGGAGGATCCAAACGGATGTTATTGTTTATACCCAATCCACTGGCATGAACTTGAGGATTGAGAAGGCAGAGAGATATTGCAAAAGGAAAACAGCTTTGGTTAGGCTGTCAGAAAGCTGAGACCAGGGCAGACAGTAGGTCTGCTGAACTGCCCACCTGGTTCACATCAGCCACAAAGCTTTAATAAAGATATTCTGATGTGGCATGGTGGGGCACATTGTAATCCCAGCACTTGGAAGGCTGAGGCAGGAAGATTGGGAGGTGATGCTAGTCTAGGCTACATAGTGAGATCCTGCCTCCAGAAACAAATCAAACAAAAATAAACGAAGACATTCTGATCACGCAAATGCCTCTGCCCAGTTTAATAAGTCAGTAAGCACATGAATATAGCTTAGAAAATCTCTCCATAACATTACCCTGAGACAAGGAGGATGATAAGAGTGGAAAATTTTCTGTTTTGGTTTGATTTGGTTTGGTTTTCAACAGGAGAGTCAGTTGGCTCCCTGCCCACCAAGGATCTTCAAGCTATATGACAACTAAACCCTGTTAGTCTTGGGGAACAGGTGGTAAAATGTGGAAAATTGGGACAGAATTCAAAGTAGCCTCACCTACTTCAAAATTTTCCTGTAGCCAGGCTTACTATAATCCTAACACTCGGGAGGCTGAGGCAAGAGGATTGTAAGTTCAAGACCATCCTGGGCTACATATCAAGAGCCCATCTCCAAAGCATCAAACAATAACAACAAAAATTTCCCCTGAAATCCTTTAAGCATACAGGAATAGATGAGAAAGAGGTGTCCACACGGTGGAGGATTATGTCCCCATTATTACCTGAAGGCATAATTTTCTATTATGTGGGTAAAGATATACTTTATCACAACTTCCAACTCTGCCCATTTTACTGATAGCATGCTGTGGTCTCTAATCTCCTTATGGGAGTACATTAGAAGCCAATCAGAATGATGTGGTGGGACAGTCAATTATTAGACCAGGAGACACCACTTATTGATAGGAAATTCAAAGTTTGATCTGAGACCAGGCACTGTCTCTAGACATGAGCATCCCTCACAAGATGTTTTGTGTAAAATTATGAACCAAGGTGCCCAGTGGCATTGTTACCAGGAGGTACCAGTCCAAGAAGCTGGCAACAACCCTCAATCTTTGTGTTTGGCATCCATAAGAATGTATGCCCAACACAGAAGTTATAGTACAGAATTGTTGTTGTTGTTAGGTGCCGTGGAGTCGGTATCCAAGTCATAGAGACCCTCATAGGGTTTTCAATGGCTGAGTGCTTCGGGATTGCCTTGGGAGTGGATTGCCAGGCCCTTCTCCCATTTTTATGGTGCTGGGAATTGAACTTGGGACCTCAGAGACTGCAGCGCAGCACTCTACCCACTGAGCCAAATCCCAGCCCTATAGTACAGAATAGAAGCAAGTTTTATTGTAAAAATAGTACACCTTTGGGGGTTGATTAGTGCGTAAAACTGAGGTACTGGGAGAAGTTTAGATAAACCTGGAAAAGAACTTGGAGAAACCTTGGTTCTTTAGGGTAAATTGGCATAAGGATATCCCTAGGGGAGGGAAAAGCCAACAAGAACAGAAAAGCTAAGCAAACTTTTTCAAGGGCAAAATTCCTTGGATAGATGGAGCAGATGGAGGGCCTGAGAGAAGGGAGAGGTGTGCATGCAGCTGCTGGAGAGAAAGAGAGAGAAGAGCAAAGAGAGGAGAACAAAAGGTGAGGAGGGAAGAGAGAAGACCAAAGAGAGATAAGGTGCAAATTTCTCTGCTGTTGTTAGGTGTCGTGGAGTCCGGTTGGCTCATAGCAACCCTATGTACAACAGAATGAAACATTCCCCGACACTGTGCCATGCCTGGCACTATGTCAGTGCTTCTCTTCTATTCATAGGATTTTCCATGTCAGATTGTTTTTTGAACTTGGGAATGAGTTGCCAGGTCCTTCTCCCATTTTTGTGGTGCTGGAGACCAAACCTAGGGCCTCAGAGTGTGCAAAGTGGCACTCTACCATGTGAGCTAAGCCCCTCTATTTTTGTTCAAACTAGGACATGCCCAGTGTGATGTCAGCTATGGGTGCCTAATCTTGTAACCTAGTGTGGCCTGAGCCCTGAGCACAGGAACTCAAGCTCTGCCTGGAAAAGTCCCTTGTTTAGTAATCTTTTGTGGTTTAGAGAAGATGGGGCCTGGGGTCTTTGTTTTATAAAATGGCTTAATGGACTTGCCAATACTCTCAAAAGAATGGATGCCTTGGAATGGTCTGCCTTGCTTATACTGCCCACCTACTGATCTCAGATTATGGTGTGGGGTCCATTAGAGCAATGTCTTTCCAATGTCCTTAGAAACTTGTCTCCCACATGGCTTCATTCATCATGGCTGAATGCATGAGTCATTTTTAATCTCCTTTTCCTCTACTTTGCCTATTAGCATATCTATCTAGCTACTTAACAGCATCAAGGAGATAATTTATACAAAAAAAACCCTATTGAGATACAAATTTATTGAATTAATAACCATAATTAATGTCTTTTCTCAGTATGAAGAGGTGAAAAATTACTTAAGAACAAGTAAGTCTGATGGGATGCTAAAAATTCTGCTAAGGTGTGTATGACTTCATCTTTCATTTCAGTCTTGACCATTTTTTGCAACTAACTTCACTGCCCTTCAGTTCCTTAATCCTATATATTTTCAATAATATTTTTGAGGTTGATAAAATAAATTAGGGTTGTGAAGTATGTTTCTATCCTCTTAAATGAATCTCTAAGTAAAAAATATATTCCTAAAAATCTCCTTGTATGTATAATGATTGCAAATCTATACCAACATTTCAAAGATGATACAGGGCTTGAGATGTTGCTCAGTAATAAAGCACTTGCTTAGCATGTATGTAGGCCCTGGGTTTGAAGCTCAGCACTGCAAAATTAAATAAGTAAGTAAGTAAGTAAGTGAAGGTAATACACACAAAACAACTTATCACTGAGGGGTTAGGGGTATAGCTCAGTGGTACAGTGCTTGCTTAGCTTGCATGAGACCCTGGCTTCAAGCTGCAGCATCCCCAAAACATCACTGATGATACAAAGTGTCCCCTTTAGTACTAAAGAATTTATGCTTTTTAACTTTAGAAATTTTATATATTAACATTTAAGAAGGTAAGACGTAGCTGTATAATATTCCTGAACTAGGCATTTGCTATCTGTAATGAGGCAAAATGTGTTTAGGGGTTTTTCCCACATAAAATATCTTATCTTACAAAACTCTCTTGAGTTTCCTTTTATTTTACTACATACCTCCCAGTTAATCTGACATCGCTCTCACCTCATTAAACTGGCTCCAACTGCCAATTCTTCATCAAATTCAAAAGAGGTGTGACTCCCCTCCTACCACCAAAATCCAGATCTGAAAACAATTAACCTTAGGCTATGGTTCAAAATACAAGGAAAGCTAATATCTAATAAAACCTTGGTATAATGTGTTCTTTGAGTCAACGCTGGAGGAATTGAATGGCATAAAGCTGTGTGAAAGCTTATGAGAAAAAGCACATTTGATTAAATGTTATTAAATGTATTTTCTTGAATTATTCTGCTATAGTTCATAGGGAACCTCCCAATTTTACAGTAATTTTCTTGGCCGTAATTTTCTGATCTGTCTTAATTTAGCTGTCAATGCTATGAATAGAATTCAGTTTCTCTGCTGACCCTTGAAAGAGAAATTCTGAAAATAAAGGGTAGTAAGTGCCTCCTACAAAGAGATTCCTGCAGACTTTCCATCTGATATGAATTTGATAGGTTTCCTCAAGTCCAATTTTCCCTTCTCAACATTCTTTCTGATATCCAGGCAGATGCGGACAGTCTTAGGGCTACAACCTCTCTGACTTAGATTTTCTATTTCCCTTGTGTTTGTGCCAATTAAAACAAGCCTCAGGCTGTGCTTATGACATATTTTCAGAAATTCATTGTGTAAGAAATGTTGACATTCACTTTTGTACCGTTTTTCCTCAGTCTTTTCTCCTCACTTCTTTCCAGTTCTTCCCTTTCTCTTCTTTGAAGTCTAGGTGTTTGGCATTTTTGAAAAGTTCTCTCATGTATTTTTAGCCAAAAATAGCTATTCTAATGGGTAACTGCATCTGGGGGAAAACTGTAAATCATAGGCATAGAATGACTAGTTCTACAAGTATTTCCTAAAGCACCTTCTCCTCCTCCTGCATAAACATTTCTCTGCCATTTATGTTGTACAAAAGTTCATATTTTTAGCCTGAATATGTCTCTTTTCTCAGAAACTTTTTTGGGATGTTGTGGATTGAACCCAGGGCCTTGTGCATGCTAAGCATGTCCTGTATCTCTGAGCTATACCTCCAAGCTATATCTCCAGCCCCTCCCAGAAACTTTAAATATTTCAATTTGAGTAAGAATTTATTAATTCTAGATACATTCCCTTTAGTGTTTTATCTCCATCGAATTTGAAAACCCTACTGTAACCAATTTTATACAGCAATTGTGTGGGGCATTTGCCACAACTTATTATCTCAATGGGGTCGGGGTTTAGCTCAGTTGGTAGAGTGCTGCTCTGCACTCTCTGAGCCCTGGGGTTTGAGCCCTAGCACCACAAAAACAGGAGAAAGATGTAGCAGCCCACTCCTGAAACAATCCCCAAACAATCAGCCTTTGGAAACCCTATGAGAGTCACTATTGAGTCAGACACAACTGGATGGCACCTAAAAATAACAGCAATTATCTCCATATTTATCACATTATATCCCTTATTTGCCCACTGCTCATTATCCCTATAAGATTTTTGAGTCATTGGGCACAGTGACACATGCCTGTTATCCGAGGAACTTGGAAGGCAATGGCATGAGGATTGCAGGTTCAAGGCCAGATGCAGCCTGCACAACTTAGTGAGACCCTGACTCAAAATAAAAAAGGAGGGCTGGAGATGCAGCTCAGTGTAGAACATTTGCCTGACATGTGTGAGGCCCTGGATTCAGTCCCCTAGGACCGAAAAAAAAAATTTTTTTTTTGAGTCACAGACCAGATCTATTAAGGAAGCCCACATTACAAAAGTCTTATAAGATGTTAAAATTTAGAAGTATAGAGAGAAGAGAAGGAAAAAGAGAGGGATGAAGGAAGGGAGGGAGGATAGAAAGAAGGAAAGAAAAAGCAAAAAAGCAGAGGATGTGTTGAGAGGTAAAGAATTCTAGACACTTTGGGACTGAAGAACAGATTGAGTCTAGAGCAAAAACAACATCCCTTTGGGAGCCTGCCAGTATCTTCTCCCAGCAGACCCTCACTCCCCATCTTTATCTGAACATTAGATTTTGCCCTCCTATTGTATAGCCCCTCAGTGACTGGGAAGGCAAGTAGTTGAGGTCATCTACTTGTAGCTCATCACAAATTCTCTCCAACCCCAGAGGATGATGCCGTCATGCCCTCATTCTTTCTTTCTGGTTGCATTTACTGCTACTCAGAAGTTCCTCTCTTGTGGTCACGCTGGTAAGTCCTCTTTCATGCTATTGCCCCTTGTATTTGTGCCCCCAAATTCCATTTGCCTTAAATATTCACATGATTCAGAGGGACAGCCCTGAACCAAACAACAACAACAACAACAACAATAAGATTTTTCTCTAGTATTTATCACTCCAAATAAGTTATCTTCAAATACCTTCTTCAGGTAAAAGACCCTTCTTGGGGGTACTTATTGCTTTTAGGCACAGCATGAAGTACACAGAGCTCTGTCATCTCCAGCCTCAGCTGGCTGTGTGGATAACCATGCAGAGAACCTAGCACACCCACTGCCAGTCAAACTCAGTCCATCCTTTCTTGTCCTAAGTTGTAAATTGCTATAGGCAACTACCCTTTTGTCACTAGCCATGTGGGCATGTGGATCACACCTCAGTGTCTCCAAAGAGCCCCATCCTGATCTAAGTGCCAAACTTCACTTCAGTTAAGAATTGTTTCTTTAAACCTTTACTAGTCAGGTGCAGAAGTGGATGCCCTTAATCCCAACGACTTGGGAGGCAGAAGCAGGAGGATCATGAGGTTGAGGCCACAGGCAGTCTGCATAACTTGATGAGACCCTGACTCAAAAATAAAAAGTAACAAATGGTCTGGGGGTACAGTCCAGTGACAGAGTGCTTGCAAAATATACATGAGGCCCTGGGTTCAACCTCCAATTATTAAAAAAAAAAAAAAAAAAAAAAAAAAGCTTTATTAAAGGTGAGACATATGGTTATTTCCTAAATTCTATACCATGATGGGAAAGAATTTAGGAGGAAACAAACCCCTGAAGTTTACCACTGTTTAATTCATGGTTCCCCTATTGGTTGGCCAGAGGCCTTGTAAAGGTGCAGTGGGCTGCCCTTCAATGTGTCAGCACCAGAGGATGGAAGAGTGTATGCACATAAGCACTTTCCATTAGTGAAACTGCAGAAGGGTACCCCATGTTGACCCTAATTTAAAGGTGGACCAACATAGATTCCAGAACCAGCTCTTCAGATTTTTAGTTCTTGCTGCAAGAGCTACTTTTAAAATGGCTCCACATTTTAACTCCATCAAAGCAATGGTACAGAGCACTGGCTAAATGGAACAAAGATAGCTTTGCTTTATATCAGGGCGTCCCCCAACAGGACAAATCACTTGGGTGTGGGAGTATAAATTGGAGCCAGTGATACTGGCAGAGGTTGGTGCGTTTGTCAGAACACATTGCCTTTTGCTCATTATGAGATCAGCATGAGCCCAGAATTCTGTAATTCCGCAGGAATACTTTCACTCTTGGAGAAAGAGTAAGGAGATGACATTGAGGGTATCTCCTGCATTTTCCACGTTTTTCCTCCATACAAAGTAATTTGTTTTCCACTACTGTAGGGACTTCCTGTAAGTGAAGGTCCAGGATATGGGCTCCCTAAGGGCATTTACTCTCTCCTCCAGTTCTGACTAGGGTTAGGGGCCCTGAAGTCCTAGTTCAGGAAAGGGCTATTATAAGAGGAACATCCCTGCCTCCCTGGCTGGGAAAAGGAGCAGGGTATTTTTTATTTTTTATTATTTTTTTGAATGCAGTCTTTTGACTACCTTCTCTCTGTGTCTCACAGTTTTACTGCTTCCTCTAATAGCTCCCTATCATAGTCTTCACCATCACCATCTTTCCTTAGAATTATGGATGAACAGGTGTCACTTTGGAGGGTCATCAGAGGGAACACCTGTTCCCCCTAGTACGAGGCTACAGTGTATCCCAACATCTTGGCAGCTCATATCATGAAGAAGATCCTGAGGGTGCCTTGTACAGTGTGGCTCTGGTGGCGACTAAAGAAGTGGCAACCATCTGGGTGTGGTGGCTCACATCTATAATCCCAGCAACTCAGGAGGTGGAGGCAGGAGGATCACAGACCTGAGGCCAGAGGCAGCCAGTGCGATTTATGAGACCCTGACCCAAAATAAAAAAGAAAAAATGGTGTAAGAGGACAGTCCAGTGACAGAGCACTTGCAAAGTATGTGCAAAGCCCTGGGATCAAACCCCAAGTACAAAAAACAAACAAAAAACAAACAAACAAACAAAAAAACACCTACAGCTCTGTAGCCAGAGATACCAAGGTGTAAGAGACACCAGGAGGTGAATGGCCCAGGAGTATGAATAAAGATCGCTCTCTGCTGGGACATGACTGCAGCCTGGAGGACCCAAAGGCTGTTTTATAGAGGAATAATACACATGTGTTTGACTCTAAAAGGCTGAGTGAAGACCAGTAGTTACATGGAGTTAAATTATAGATTGATATCAAGAAGGATATTCTGACATGAAATTAGAAAAAAAAATAGAAAAGACTGAAACTGGATGGCTTAAAACTGTTTTCTTGTTTGATTTTTTTTTTTTCCTCACAGTTCTGGAGACTAGAAGTCCAAAATTAAGGTGTTTTCAGATCTCTGCTCTCTGAAATCTCTAGGGTAAAACCTTCCTGACCTCTCTCAGTTTCTGGAAGCCCCAGGCATTTCTTGGCTTGTGGTAGTATAACTCTGATTCTGCCTCTGCCGAGCATTCTTCTCTGGGTGTATCTGTCTCCCTTCTTAGAAGGATATCAGTTGTATTGGGTTAGGACTCACTCTGAGGACCTCACCATACTTCCAAATAAGGTCATATTTGGAGGTACTAGGGGTTAGGACTTCCACATATCTTGGGGTAGGGGAGACGTACTATTCAACACTATAACAACTACCTTTATGGGAGTGAGTTCCTTATCCCTGGAATAGAGAAAATAGAATCAGAGGTTTTCTTGATGCTTCAAGAGATTTAAGCAATTAGTGGAGAATGCACTGCAGTGACTTCCAGTGTTCCTTCGGACCTTTGTATTTCGTAATGCTATGTGCCTTGCTGTAAATACTCTACTAAATCTTGGGACCACTCTTGTTCTAATCTTCGTGATATATCACGTGCAAAGAAACTCAGTTTCACTTCCAACACCATTTAAAGGAGCCCTGTCTTTTCTTTTCATCCTGAAGAACATCAGTGGAAATCCCATTTTCTTTTCTTTTCTTTGTTTTGTGATACTTGAGGGTTGAACCTGGGGCCTTGCGTATACTTTGCAAGTGCTATATCATTGAGCTGCACCGCCGACCCATTTCTTAATTTTTATTTTGAGACAAGTTTTCACTAAGTCATGTAGGCTGCCTCTGGCCTCAAACTTGCCATCTTTCTGTCTCCGCCTCCTGAGCTGGGGGGATTACAGGTGTGCCACCATGCCCAGACAGTTGCTACTTCTTTAGTGGCCACCAGAGCCACACTGTATAAGTCATCCTCAGGATCTCCCTCTTTGCAGTGCATGGTCTAGGAATGGAAAAGGCCTGCATCCTGAAGGGAAATTGGGGTGCCATTAATATATCAAAGGGAAACAAAAGGCTGAGGCAATCACTGTTAGCTTTGATTCCTTCCCTCTAACCACTGTTCTCTCTGCCTTTCTCTTCCTCCTTGTTCTCTTTTTCCTCCCTTTCCCCTCTCTTCCTTTCTCTCTGCCCCTTTCTCTCTCCAACTCTCTCTCTCTTACCACACCTCTCTCCTGGCTTCTCTGTTTCTGTCTCTCAAACTAGGAAGCTTTGCATCTGTCCCCCACCCCTTTCCTCCTGCCTCCCCATCTCAGCTTGTTTTTTCCTAGTTATTTTCACTGTTTTATATTACGAAAGCCTAGCTACTGGGCTGCCAAATACTGAGTTTACTTTTTTTTTATCCTGTACTGGAAGGTTGAGCCCAGGGGCTCATGGTTGCTAAGCAAGTGCTCTACCTCTGAGCTACACCCTGGCCCCATTTTTTATTTTTTATTTGAAATGGAGTGTCGTGAAGTTGCACAGGCTGCCTCTGGACTTGAACTTGCAATTCTCCTACCTTAGCATCCCTACTTGCTGGGATTTACAGATGTGTACCATGGTGCCCAGCAAATATTGAGTCCTTTTTAAAAGGCAAGGAAGGCAGAAAAATGGAGCCAGCCAAAGCTGAGTTGTTTTTTGTTTGTTTTTGTTTTGTTTTTCCAGCTATGGGCAAGGAGGACAGGAGGAAGTCACATCAATGGTTTTTTCTCATCATATATCAAATCACCAGAGTGATCTTTTGTCATTTTTAGTTGTGAGTGCTTTAAGAGTTTGCATATATGTCCAGGAAAGATATAGATGAATCTGCACATGATGATGAAGTAAGACTTTGGGATATAAATACTATGGTGCTAAATTACAGATACATCCCAAAGTCTAGTCTGACAGTGTCTGTTTTAGCTCCTGGCTTCTGCAGTGGGTGAAGCCAGACTCCCAAAAGGGTTTCTAACCTTGATAACATTCAGGCTTGTCTGTTTCCACACCTACAAGTTTTTTTAGTTGAAAACAACTTTGGGTCATAAAAGAATATAGAGACTAATTTTTTATTGTTTATCTTTCTGCCTTCAGCATGTTCAGCCCCATGGCAGATCAGATTCAAACCATTCAAATAAACCAGCCCACCCATCCCCAATGTGCGCGCGCGCGCGCGCACACACACACACACACACACACACAGCCTGCTTAGAGCATTTAGCATCCTACCCAAGGGCTTTGGCTCACTGACTCACTGGAATCCATCTTGACCATCTGCTGTCACCCTGTCTTCCATCGCTGGTCTTACTCTGGTCATCTCTGTTTTCTTTATCATCTGACTACCCTCTGCCACCCCATCCCACAAGCTTTGTAAGGTGGCTCCCAACACTCACACCCAGGCTGTTCTAAAGACCCTGCTTCCTCAGGCATCCTTGCTCCCTGACCCTAATAGGAGGCTCTGATCTGGAGCCTGGTTCTCTGAGTTGCCCACTGTCCACACCCATCAGCTATGAATCAGAGGCCCTCCTTTTTTATGCCTTGACCTAGTGGTACCCAGGTGTATTCATTTGCTAGAGCTGCCATGATAACCCATTAAAGCATGGCTATAAGCTACAAGGGCTGCCCTTTCTGGGCCAAGGATTACCCTCAGACCCTTCCTGAACTTTTCAGAGAGTTCTTCTAAAAATATGCTCTTCTGTGTGCTTCTACTTGATTTAGGTGGGTTTTCTGAATGCCTGGGTAAGATTCCACTGGTCACCTAACACCACCACAGTGTACCTTAACTGAGAAGTAGAAGAGGAACCACGGGCAGGACATTCAGAACTTGGTGGAAATGTGACCTCCTGGCCATTTATCCAGAGAGGCCTTGTGCGGTGAGGAAGGGCAGAGCCATATTGGAAATTGGGTTATCTGGAGAGAAACCCACCGCCTGCCTACACAGCCTGCCAACTCCCTGTGGGCAGGGACTATGTCTTTCCCTCTGGGTCTCCCAGCCCAAGCTCCATGCCTGGCAAGCAACAGGAGGACAAGGCACATGACTGAGATGGAGAATGATATGGCCCCAGTTGCATTTCTGAAAGATATCTACCATCATGAAATGGAAGGCAGACCTGAGCGGAGGACTTCAGAGGCCTGAGCCCATGTACTTGCAGTAGGGGTGGAGAGGAAGGGTCAGTGGGGAAGGCCTTGCAGAGCCCAGCTTCCTCATATCCCCAAGAGCAAGAGAGGGGAAAGCACAGCACAGCAACAGGGCAATTGACTTAAACACACCCCTGTCACCACCTGCCTTTCAGTTTTAATTATTTATTGGTCAATGCCTCTCCTCTGAAGGGAAGCTGGATCCAAGATAGTGGCTTGGGGTTTTGTTTTGTTTAATTTTATATCACATTTTTAGGGAATAAATACCTATTATACTTCCAGCCTAGTAGAATTAGGCTGACAAGTCTAACAATTGGGATTTGTGCTGAGTATAAAAAAAATCCTTATTGGACTTAGGGAGAAGCCACACTGAATGGAAAGAGCAGCAAAAGAATTTGAGAGTAAACCTCATTTGAACCATTAGTTTTCTCATCCTTGAGTGGGGACTCTGTTTGGGAACAATCCCTTGAGTTTAGTGTAAGTAATATGGTTGCCTAAAAAGGCTTTAATTTCCAAGGACTGGCTCAGGCCAGCCAAAACTGTTCAAAACTAGTTTGGGCCACAAGGGTCTTATAAAACTCACTTTAAACTGTACCAGGATCCTTTCTGCTCCCATTTTCACGTAATTGGAGTCTGCTTTCCCCTTTCCAAACAGAAGGATGTTTAAAATGCACCTTTGAGAGTAGAGTGGGAGATGAAACACCCAGGCTTCTGGCTCACTCTCAGATGCTCTGACGGAGAAAAACTATTTTTTCTTCTAGGAAGACCCAAGACTCCTGAGCAGACTGTTTGATAGACCATAGTAGCTGGAAAACTGTTGCACCTTCATGCTCAGATATGGACATGCATGTGTGTACACGCACATGGATGTGTGCATGGGTTATGCATGTATGAGCCTGCATGTGCAACAGAAGCATGCGGGGTGTGTGTGTGTGTGTGTGTGTGTGTGTGTGTGTGTGTGCATGAAGAGCATCAGTATGCGGTAGGCAGGACATGTGTGCACAAGTCTCCATCTCCAGAGGGCTGTCTTTCTGGCTATTTGAACCAAGGGCACCTTAGTTAGCAGAGGTGGTTAAGAGCAGTATGTGGCAACATGAGCACTGGAGTGGGAGTGCCCCGTCCAAATCCCTCATCTGCTCCTCACCTGTTTGTCCCTGGGCAAATTATTTGCCTCTTGAAGTTTCATTTTTGCTATTTGGAAAATAAGGATAAAAATAGTGCCTACCTCATTTGGGATTTGGGATTATTTATGAGATGTTAGGTGCCATTGAGTCAGGTCCAACTCATAGCAACCCTATGTACAGCAGAACAAAACTCTCCCTGATTCTGTGCCAGGCATACGATCTTATTTATATTTAAGTCCATTGTTGCAGACACTGTGTGAATCTATCTAGTGTAGGGTTTTCCTTTTTTTCATTGACCTGCCACTCTCCCAAACATGATGTCCTTCTCCATGGATTAGTCCTTCCCGACTACATGTCCAAAATACGTAAGACACAGTCTTGCCATCCTTGCTTCCAAGGAGCACCGTGTGAAATATAGCAAAATGAAGAACACGATAAGCACTCAAGAAAAGATAACTATTATTATTATTATTATTATTATTATTATTATTAATGTCATTATTATTCTTACATCATGCTTACAGGGAGAGGGTAAGGTGAAAAGAGCAAGCTGTCTTCTGGCCCAGCATGCTATGGGTTTCCACTGCTGCTCGGAGGAGCTAGTTTGCCTTGACTCTTTGTTGGTGTCTAAACCCAAGTTGGAGCTCAAAGGCTTTGGATATTTTCAGATTCTTAATCCTCTTCCATTTTTCAAAAGCTCTGCTGCTCAGGTTACCCACTGCAGAACGAGAGTGTCCCAGGATCCCAGAGCACCATTTCTTGGAGCTCTTTTGCATAAAGAGAGAACTGCTCCGATCCTATTTGCCACAGAGCAGTCCCCTAAGCCCTCTGTGAATGTTTGCTGAATTGCACTGGATTGGGTCTGGTATCAGTGTCGCTGTGTATGCTGTAGGGACCTCACCACAAAACCTTTCTTTGATTCATAGCAGCAACCTCAGCTGCTAATGGCATATATTTGTTTATTATTTATATATCTTCTAACAAGACGATTTTAGACTGTCTTCTATACTTGGCTCTTGATTGAGGTCTTACCTAGGGACCCTTTTGTGTATTTTTCTCCATTTCCACTTAACAAACTAATTGTATCTTTATTTTAATGTTTTCCCCACTAAACTGTAAGCCACTAGTGTTTAATGTATTACCAAATTCTTTGCAAAGAGTAGTTACTCAATACATTATATAATTTAAAAAAGAAAAAAGAAAACAATTTCTTTGCAGGGCATTGTGGGCTCAGATGTGAGTTGAAGGTGAACCTCATGGAAGAAAACTCCCCCTCTGTGAATCTTTTTTCAAAGTGTCTTCAAGCTTTCTGTCCCCATTTCTAAACACAAACAAAACATTCAACTTTGGGGTTGTAATAAAGTGTACTGGCTAGGCAAATAGCCTGTGAATTCAGAATACAGTGATTTAAAAATATTGTTTCTATCACTTGCCAACTCAGTAGTTACAACTCTTTGTTTATTTGTTTATTATTTTGAGACAAGGACTCTCTGTGTAACCTTGGCTGGCCTCAAACTTGCTGTATAGCCCAAGCTAGCCTTGAACTCTCAATCCTCCTGCCTCAGTTTCCCAAGTGCTGGCATTATAGGCATGCACCACCACACGTGGCTTAGTTTTAACCTTTTTAACACTTGGTTTTCTCATTTGCAAAGTGTACCTGCTTCAACAGGTTGTATACGGATTGAATGAAATATACATAAAGGCAGAGTCTTGACCTATAGTCTGTATGTCCTGAGCACAGTTTGGCTGTCATTAGTGGTCTTACTGCAGCCACATTGGCAGAGAAAGCAGCTGGACTGAGAATGCACATACTTGGAGAGACATGGAGGTTTCTCTTGGGCATTTTTGCAGTACTGGGTATTGAACCCATGGCCTTGCCCCTGCTAACCAAGCTCATTACCACTGAGCCTCACCCCAGCTCCTATTTATTTATTTACTTTTTATTTATTTAATTTTGAGACAAGGTCTTTCTAAATTGCATAGGGTGCTTCTGGCCTTGAAATCGCAATCCTCCTGCCCCAGCCTCCTGAGTTGCTGGGATTATAGGCATGTGCCCCCCATGCCTGGCATCTTTGGGGGTCTTTGAAAGCCCTAAACATTTACTCCTCAGGGGCCCCTGGGGAGGCTTCCCTGACTCAATGAGGTATAGGTAGAGGATGGGGTCCCACAAGCTCTGGTGAATTTGAGGAAAGTACCTTTCATCCAAAAGGTAAATCTTTCTCTTTCCCCTAAAGCTCTCTTCAGGGAGAGAAGCCATGGGAAGAGCCATGGGAAGTCCCCCTGCCACCATGCCTCCTAGAGGCACCAGGGCCTGCCGCTCAATCACAGAGGCCCCAAGCAAGAGAAAGGTGGTGCTCAGAAATAAGGATGAGCTATACTACCTGGACTGGGGTGGATTGGGTCAGGATGACATCCTGCCCTATTCTCCCAACCCCCTGGGCAGGGTTTCCCACCCAGAGGAAGCAGGCCCCAGCAGCTTATCCTTGGGAGGGGTTTCCTGAAGGCAAGTGTTTAAAGGCGAATAATTGTTCTGAAGTTCCGCTAAATTTTAGTAACCACCCTGCTGAGAACTCCTCCAAGAACAAAGACAGATTTTTAAAAACCCATGGGATTACTTTGAGCCAAAGACAAATAAAAGGAAGAGAAATTGGCCAGGTCTCAATTCTGAGGCCCTCTGTGCAGAGACTTGAGTGAGGAAGGAAGCTTAGACAGTGAGAGGTAGACCCCAACCCCATTCTTTTCACAGTGATCAAGCAAAATGATTTCACAATGGACTGATCTTTTGTCTAATGTAAAATGGTGCTGATACGGTTTGTGCCCCTGGAAGAAGCCTAGGGCAGGAAAGGGACAAAGCATTCTTGTCTCTTTCTGCCCTAGACTAGCAGGTGCTGCCTGTGAGACCTTGGCACATGCTTTTCTCCCGCAGAACTGCCATTCTCTCTGAAACACAAAAGGCTGGGCTCTGGTTTCCCCCCAGTTCCATGGTTGTGTCAAGGTAAATGGACTGATGAGGGTTGAGGCATGGGTGTGGTGGGCATGAGAATAACCAGGAAGGTTAAGAAGCCTGGGATCCTCAGAGAAGGCTTCCAGATGGTCCCAGTAAACAAAAGTATACACTGTAGCAGTTGGGAGCTCTCCACTATCTCTTCTGTCCTTTCCGTAAGCCTATCTATGTAGATCATCATCCAGGACCTCACTCTCTAAAATGTTTGTGGCTCAGCTCTTCTTAAGCAGTCAAGTCAGCTGTTCAATGAGCATGAACTTAGGAGCTGGTGAGAAATGTGACCATGGAAGGGGAAGGCAATGTGGAGACTGAGGGATGCCAATCCAGTGACATTGGACCTCTGTCCCATTGAGAAAGGAGCTTAGGCAGCCTCGAGGCACCATCCACTCCAGTTCAATTTGGGAAATGGTCAGTGATCCCCCACTGTGCTGACTGAGGGTGATGTGGGCCGGAGGTGGGACTGGTGAATGAACAGCTCTATCTTCAAAGCACTCAGGCTCTCACCACCCAGATGATTTATATCTGGTCCCTACATCTCCATGTGGTTCCTACCTCATAGTCCTTTGCCTGCTCCTGGAGCACAGCACCAACCAGTGTGTCATTTCTTCCACCTAAAGTGAATTAACTGAGACTTGGGATTGTGTTTCCATGGCCCCTGGCTCCTGACTTTAGCATTCCTCTCTTCTCTTCTGAGCTCTGTCAAGTTCCTGTCCTCCCGGCCTGGCTTCCCCAAATTACCACTTCTTTTTAACAAGCACTCAGATGGTATTAACTGTGTGTTAGGCTCCGTTCATGCTTAGAAATTAGTTGTTAATGGCCCACCGAGGCAGACTTGACCAGCAAACACTGGCAGACATGCTCAGGGCTCTCCCTGTTTGGACCCCGATGAGCAGTGCTGTAGGTGGGGCTAATGATCAGAACTGTGAATTCCCAGTGAAGGTAAAGGTACAGCTCTCTCTGGGGCTGAGCTAAGACACCACTCTGGAGGAGCTGGTCCTGGAAGGCTGAGTCCTAGCATTACCCGAGTGTTTAACTTACATGAATTCAAGTGGATATTTCAAATTAAATTAATGAAAAAAAGAAAGCCTCGAGGCTGCCTAAGCTCCTTTCTCAATGGGACAGAGGTCCAATGTCACTGGATTGGCATCCCTCAGTCTCCACATTGCCTTCCCCTTCCATGGTCACATTTCTCACCAGCTCCTAAGTTCATGCTCATTGAACAGCTGACTTGACTGCTTAAGAAGAGCTGAGAAAAGTCATTCTGCCTGTCATTTCAATCTATGTGTGTTTCCTCTCCTGACAGATCCTATTAGTTGCTTATCTGGTGACCATCAACCTTTCCTCTTCTTTCTTAATGGCCTACAACCTGTTTTGTTCCATTGTCCATCCTCCAGATAGTCCAGTACTCAAGGAAAGCTGAGCTCCTCCTCAACCCATGGGGTAAATCTTAATTAAACAATTCCAAGTCAGTTTTGATAAATCCATTCCCTTTTTCCCCGATTAGTTAGGAATAGGCTACTGTTGCATTTTTGACCAGTGAGGGTTCGAGAGTCAGCTTGGGTGGGTGAGTGGGGAGAGGTGCTTTTAGGGAAGGCTTCTTTACTCTTACAAAGAGGTAAGGGGGCAGCTGGGCATGGTGCTACACTCCTGAAATCCCAACACTCAGGAGGCCAAGCCCTTGCCTCAAAAACAAAAACAAAAAACATAATGGAAGAGAATCCTCTCCTTTTACCCCTCTGGACATTTTCATGATGCATGGAACTGCTGATACAATATTAGGACCACAAGAGGAAAGTCATAAGAATTACAGAGGTCAACTGAGTCCATTAGACCACTAAATTATGCACCCTGGTGTCACCTTATCTTGGGACTGCTTTTTACATGAGCAAATCAGTTCACTGTTTTTAAGCCTCCATTAAATAGCCTTTCTACTACTTACACCCAAAAATATCCTAAATGATATACCCCATCATGGGTGAGGGTGACTAAAGGGATTGGTATCAGCTCCTGCATCTCTCACAGCTGACCATCAAAAATCTCTGAGAAATTATGGAATTTGAAGATATGTATTTTTTGGTGCAACCTGCTCTTCAGTACAAGCCAACAAAAAACAGCATCTGGTACATCACAGAAGAAGCTCTGTTCCAAGCCCAGAACAAAAAGTGACTATTGGGCTCACTCCTTGTACTTTGTAGATTTAAGGAATTTTCAAGGACAGTTTTGACTATGCAGACTTTTACCTTTGTCTATCAAAACTAAACCCTTCATGAGATGCACAGAGGCCATAAGCACTGGGCTCAGTGGAAGTAAAGTGGCCCCAAAGGAGAAGAAAGTATGGACCCGTATAACCTGATTGATGAGAGAAAATTTAAATAGCAGGACTGATTTAGAGGATAGAACACAGCAAATTTATCCAAAGAACTCTCCAATAATGGGAACTTGAAGTTGGTGGAGAAGGCAAATGTAGGAGGCTCTTTCCTCTCAAATATCTAGGTGAGGATATGCTGACTTGATACACTTACTCATTACACGGCCATGGTGAGTTGACTGTGTCTCTGCTCTGCATTGCCCTCAGACTGGGACTTGCTGTTGTTGTTAAGTGTCATCAAGTTGGGTCTGACTCATGGCAACCCTATGTATAACAGAAAGAAACACTCCCTGATGCCATACCATGCACATGATCTTTTTTTTGCTTAAGCCCATTGTTGCAGCCACTGTGTCAATCCATCTAGTTGAAGATCTTCCTTTTTTTGCTGATCTATCACTTTCCCAAACATGATGTCCTCCAGCGATTGATTCCTTCTGACAACATGGCCAAAATACATAAGATACAGTCTAGCCATCCTTGCTTCCAAGGAGTACTCTGGCTACACTTCTTTTAGGACAGATCTGTTGGTTCTTTGACTTAGGCCAACAACAGGATTGCCATTATCCAGAATCTTGGTAGCCTGTATGGTAGAGGGGAAGGGCATTCTGGAGGGTCCTACATTAGGAGTCAAATGCTACAGCCCAGAAGTGATGGATGCCGCCCTAACCTGTCTGCGAGAACTATGAATGTGATCTCACCAACTCTAAGAAGGCTAGGAAGTGAAGTCCTGTTATGAGTCTATCTATAAGGGGAAGAACTGGGAACATGAGAATGGGCAATAATAATGAATACCCCAGTCACTTGCTTTGTCCAACCATCTGTCTAAGACCTGTCTTCATAGATGAGCTAGAATGGAGAGTTACCCTTTTATATAGTCAGGTCCATTCAGATTTAGTTTTCTGTCTGTCTTACTCTGGATTCACCTAATGATGCCTGACAATTCCACAGAGTCTGTGCATAGCTAGTGCCATCCTATGCAGTGTTACTACCTCTTTCTGGGCCTCTGATCTTTTCTTTTCATTTTTATACTAACTAGGGTCTGAGTGAAGTCACCCAGAATTTTTTTTTTTTCCTAGTACTAGGAGGTTGAACCCAAGGCCTCACACATGCTGTATAAGTACTCTACCACTGAGCTGTGCCCCTATCCCCTTTTGAGGCGGCTGCCTCTGGCCTTGAATTCACAATCTTTCTGCCTCAGCTTCGCAAGTTGCTGGGATCATAGGCATGTGTCATGGCACCTGGCCATAAATTACTTTTAAACAACTCCTTTTCTCTTACAGTTTCCCTTCTCTCATTGCTCAAATTCTTATTTATAACTTTTGAAAGAAATCATATTTGATATTATTCCTATAATATCTAGAAGTGCTCTTATTTTTAGTTTATGTTTAAAAGATCAGATCAAACCTTCAGGAAAAAATAATATCTTCTTCCCAGAAGACAGTAAGTTTGCATTTCCCTGCAGTAAGAGAAATTGGGAGCTGTCTTCTTATAGCCTAGGTATACTTATAAATATATTCAAGTGTTAGGTTAAATTCTTTGTTTACATTCTTTTCCTGATATCAGAGGAGATTGTGCTTATATAACTAATAACAGAAATATATCAGTCTGTAATGTCTGTCTTCTATTCCACGTCTGAGCTGTTTAAATGTTTGTGCAATGGTTATAAATCATGGATTTCAGTGGAGTGAAAATTCTTCTCAGGAACTTGAACATAAAAGCAGATGTTGAAAGTCACTGGCAATATTCTAGAGCCAAAGGAATCACAAACAAGCATTCTAAACTATCTTCCTGCTTCTGATGTTCCAATGCAATTAAATGTTGGTGAAATAGGAATCATCAGTTTTGATTATTCACACAGGTTTGAATGAATATCGTTTTTGAGTTATCCTTAAGGGAAATTATTTGTTAAAGAAATTAATAATGTAGCAAATATGACAGACAATTTTAACCTATTTAAGAAAACAATCTTTTTAATACTTTAGGTGATGAGCACTCATTTCCAAACAGGCAGTTATTATACCAATTATAAAATCTGGTAATCCCATTGACTGGGGAGGCTAAGGCAGGAAGATTGTTAAGTTGGAGGCCAGGAGCAGCCTGTACAATTTAGTGAGATTCTGTCTCAACATAAGAAATTTTGCAACTTAGTAGTAGAGCTCTTGCCTAGTATATTTGAGGCCATGGGTTCAACCCCCAGTGTCTTAAAAAGAAAAAAAAGAAAAAAAAAAAAAAAAAAAAAAAAAAAAAAAAAAAAAAAAAAAAAAAAAAAAAAAAAAGAAAGAAAGAAAGAAAAGAAAAAGAAAGAAAAAACAATGTTTAGGTAGGGTTGAGCACTTACCTAGCAAGTAGGAATCACAACTTTGGAAATAGAAAGAGGCATTTTCAGGCATATAAGCATCCTCCTATAAAAAAGTGTCAATCAGCTGAGTGTAGTGGCGCATACCTGTAATCCCAGGAAGCCTGGAGGTGGAGGCAGGAGGATCACAAGCTTGAAGGCAGAGGCAACCTGTATAATTTAACAAGACCCAGTCTCAAGACAAAAAAAAAAAAAAAAAATTAAAAAGGAGCTGGGTGTGGTGGCCCATGCCTGTAATCCCAATACTTGAGAGACTGTGTCAGGAGGATCCGTTTGAGTTCAAGGCCAGCCTGGTTTACTTAGCAAGTTCCAGGACAGCCTAGGCTACACAGTGAGACCTTGTTTCAAAAACTTAAAAAATAAAAAAAAATAAAAAGAAGAAGAAAGCAAGAAAGGAAGAAAGGAAGGAGGGAAGGAAGGAAGGACATACGGACTGGTTGTACAGCTCAGTGGTAGAGCACTTGCAAAGTAGGCACAAAGCCCTAAATTCAACCCCGCAGTACTACTAAAAAAAAGTATCAATTAAAAAATAAATAAAATAAAATAAAAAAGTGTCAATTGTCTTTTATCTTTCAGTCCTCAAGATGACAGGGTGTCTTGCCCTTTGCTATTCAAATAAAATTGGCCTGTAGCCCTCTCATGTACAGTGTGCTTGTTAAGTACCTTTTCTGAGTTCTTAGCATCATCTCTTCCTCAGATTCAGCATTTGCAGGGAGCTCCTATGTGCACGTTTCCATCTGTTCTCTCCACCCTGAGGTCCAAATGTGGGCCTCATTCAGTTTTCACCATACACCTCTACCACAAGGCAATGGTGGAAGACAGAGCTCCACTGCAGGTATGAAGTGAGGGAAGAATGATGTCATGACACAGCATGATAAATAATTTAGAAGTGATTTTTAAACAAAGCTTTTCTCAAAAGTCCTTAAAAAAAACTCCTGGGAATTTCTGCTAACACTTGTTCCAGTGTCTCTGAAGTCCTCTTCCACTTTTAACCACACCTCTTCCTTTTCTCCTTCTATAATGTAGAACCCATCTTTTCATACCCAAAAGTCCATAAAGTTGCTTTGTTTACCAAACAGTTTTCTCTCTAAAGGAATTCCACATCTAGCTTTAAAAATAACATTTTTGTCCTTACAGCTTACCAGGAATAATAACATTTTTAAAATAAAATGTCTTATACCTGTCTTATCTCACTCTTGCCATGAAATATTAGGCTATCTAACTTGAACTGCTTCTTGATTACAGGATAAAATCTTAAGAATACTAATATGTTTACATCTCATATCTCATTCTATATTCTATATTCTATATTAGAATATAGAATAATATGTTTATATCTCATATCTCATTCTATATTCCATATTAGAATATAGAATAATATGTTTACATCTCATATCTCATTCTATATTCTATATTCTATATTAGAAGCACATAGCTTCTAATAAAGGTAGTATTGCTCACAAGAGGCAAGATTATAGGAGAAAATACTTTCAGAGTAGAGTAATGCATATAGATGAAAATCAATACTTGTATATGAAATTTTTATGCTACCAAGAGAGTTGTATTTGCATAAAGACAAAAGATCTTGATTCAGATTGACATGGTGGTAGGTGCCTGTAGTCCCACCTACTTGGGAGGCTGAGGCAGGAGGATTGTTTGAGCATAGGAGTTTGAGGCCAGCCTGGGCTATATAGCGAGACCCAGTTATTCCCCACCCCCAAAAAAGCTTGTCCAAAGTGATCTTAATTTATATTTTTGGTTGTACATCATATCTATTTGCTGTTGTTACAGTAATGTTTCTCTGAGAACTATCCCCAAACTCAATAGTTTTTATAATCCTACCTATGTAGTAGGGCTGATGGGTGGCTAATCTAGAGTTGGCTTGGCTCTGAGATGAAGACAAGTTGGCTCTGAGATGGGTACAAGTCTGCTCCCCATGATTCTTATTCCCTTGAAGGGACGTGTCCTTGTGTGACAGCAAAAATGCAAAAGGACCAGCATCTCCATACAAGCTCATTTCAAACCTTTGCTCCTGCTAGGCCTACTTATATGGCACTGGCCAAAGCAAACATCAGCAGGACAGGGAGGAATACTTCTCGTTTAATGGGAGAAGAGCAGAGTGAATATTTGCAGAACAATAATACAAACTGTTACATAAACTAAATGTCATATGATTTCCCATTATGCCCAACAGCTGTGTCTCTGTGAGTCAGATCCACCAACAATGACTGAAGCCAGGAATGACAGTTAGTCTGCTACAAGCAAGCCATGTCAGAGAAATTATTTATTTAGGAGCAAAGATTTCTCTGGTCCAGAAATGTGCATTTAAGACAAAGCTGAGGGCTGGAGATGGGCTCAGGGGTAGAGTGCTTACCTAGAATAAACAAGGTCCTGGGTTCAATCCTCAGCACTCACTAGGGGGGAAAAAAGACAAAGCAATGACTTTTTGATAAGGGATTGCAGGGCCTGCCATCAATCTCCTCTGATCTGATTTCTGCAAACTAGGCAGAAACAAGTATTGTACCTTGCAATGAACTATAGCCCATAGGTCTTGAGTAATCTGTTGTGCATATATCCTAGAAAATAAGGCTCTTGAGGATCCAGAATATAAAATAAGGAAATGTGATCAGTGCTAATATATTAAAATTTAATTAATTTCATATTAGTTTATTTAAAGTAGCATATAAATTCAAGTCCCCAGTGTGTCTGTCAGCTTGTCGCGTGTGTTACTGTGATGCTGAAAGCTGTGCCACCAGTATCTCAGATACCAGCAGAGCCATAAATGGTGGACAGGTTTCAGCTGAGTTTCCAGACTAAGAAAGACTAGGGACAAGGACCCTGCAGCCCACTCCTGCTATTGCCATTGAAAATCCTATGAATATCAGAGAAGCCTCCCTCTACCCACCAAGGCTGGCCATTCAAGAAACAACTGGGGAAGAGTTGCCTCCTCAAAGTAGAATGGACTTTAATGACAAGAAGGAAGTAAAGCTCCTGGGACCTCCTTTTGCTGGTGTGGCATGACTCAAAATGAGAAGAAACAATGATTACAACAATGGACTCAAACATGAAAAGATCGTGTGGATGTCACAGTGTCAGATAGTATTTTGTTCTCTTGTACATGGTGTCACCATGAGCTGGATCTAACTCAACAATACTTAACAACAAAATAAATTCAACTAATTGCTGGTGTTTTATCAACTGGATGTTCAATTGATCTTCACTAGAAATGCTGGATATCACAATCTTACATACTTTTAGTTTCTCTGCTGCATATATTTACTTATTTATTTTGTGCTGGGGATAAAACCCAAGACTTCACACATGCTAAGTAGGAGTTCTACTACTAAGTTGCACCCCCAGCCCTCTTGTTTTTTGATTTAGCATAGAGTCTGGTGAAACATGGAGAGCACTGCTCTGCAGTCTCTGAGGTCCCAAGTTCTATTCCCAGCACTGCAAAAATGGAAGAAGGACACGGCAATCCACTCCTGAGGCAATCCAGAAATAATTAACCTTTGAAAACTCTATGAGTAGAGCCAGGCATGGTGGTGCATGCTTGTAATCCCAGCAACAAGTGAGGCAGAGGCAGGAGGATCACAAGTTTGAGACCGGAGGCAGTCTGCGTAATTTATGGAACCCCTGTCTCAAAAAAGTAAAAAAATGGGCTGAGGTTGCAGCTCAGTGGCAAGGCCCTGGGTTCAACCCGCAGTACCACAAAAAAAAAAAAGAGAGGGAGAGAGAGAGAGAGAGAGAGAACCCTATGAGGGTGCCCTATGAGTTGGACACGACTGGACAGCACCTAATAACAACAACATGGCTGCTTTCACACTACAAGGGTGGACTGAGAAACTACAATCGAAAGGCAAAATCACAAACCCTAAAATACTTACTATGTGGCAAACAGAAAAGTTTGCCAACCTTGAATTAACGTTGTGAGACAATTGGATTTTTTTTTTTTAGCACTGGGAATCAAACCCAAGGCCTTGGCAAATGTTGTTGTTAGGTGTGGTAAAGTTGTGTCTGACTCACAGCGACCCTCAAGGGTTTTCAGTGGCTAATTGCTTTGGGATGGTTTCAGGAGTGGATTGCACATCTTCCTCCTATTTTTGAGGTTCTGGGGATCAAACCCAGGTCCTCAGACAACACAGAGCAGCATTCTACCAACTCAGCAAGCACTTTACCACTGAGCTACTTCTCCAGTTCTGATAGAATTTGGATTATTTGTACAGATCTGGGATGAATATTGCCTTTGAGTTATTCTTAAGGAAAATTATTTAAGGAAATTAATAATGTAAACAAATATACAAAGATTGTTTAAGAAAACAATCTTTTTAATACTTTATGTTGGAGCACTCATTTCCAAACAGGCAATTATTATACCAATTATAAAATTTGTACAGGCTGAGGGTGTAGCTCAGTGGCAGACTACTTGCCTACTATGCTTGAGTCCCTAGGATGGCTCCTCAGCACTACACAAAAAAATGTTCTGCTTCTTAAAGTAGACTCTGAGAAACTGTAAGTATTACTTTATTAGCCTGAGGAGATAACTATACTTGTAACAAATTGATGTTTTTAACAATATACTGGTCATTGCCCCAAACTTTTTGGTAAGATAGACCATTTTAGTGCTAGTCACACACATGATTGCATCCTGATTAGTTTAGTTTTACTCTCTGTGTTCATCAGTATTTCTGAACACCAGCCCCTGATTTTTTCTTTGAGGTAGGAGAAAAAAAGCTTTGTATCTTGCCAGATGTTCACTCTTGGAGTGACTTGGAGATAGTCTGACAATTAAAAAAAAAAAAAAAAAGCACTAGTACCTCCAGACACTTGAAGAGAAAGCAGTGTTTGGATTTTAAAAGCGATGGTAAATGCTCACTTATTTGTAGTGGATGTGTAGAATTGAGAACAGAGAATAATCTGTATTCATTCCTCTTTGGTTGGTGTTTGTTTTCTTTTTGAGATGAGGCCTCAATATGTAGCCCAGGCTGGCATGAATTTGCTTTGTAACCAAAACTGTCCTTGGAACTCAGAATCCGCCTGCATCAACCTTCTGCATGCTGGATTTACAGACATGTGCCACCACACCCTGTGCTGGAGTCATTTCTATTGGGTACTGAATTGTTAGGTGCTGTTGAGTCCAACTCATAGCAACCCTATGTGCAATAGAACAAAACAGTTCCCAACATTGTGCCATACCTGGCACTGTGTCAGTGCTTCTCTGCTATTCATAGGGTTTTCAATGGCTGATTATTTTGGGAATGGGTTGCTGGGTCCTTCTCCCAGGCCTGCAGCACCTGATGTTCCCAGGCTATGTCCTATCCAAGTACTTACCAGGCCAGATCCTGCTTTGCTTCTGAGATCAGATGAGATCAGATGCCAGGGTGGTATGGCCGTAGACAGGTATTGAATTATATGTGTATATTTCTGTGTTCTGGAACTCACTTCTGTTTGTTGTTTTTGCATTACTCAAGCGTTGAACCCAGGGCCTTGCACATGCTAGGCAAGTACTCTACCACGGCTTCTCACCCCCAGCCCCATTTTTATTTTTACTTATGGCAGGTTCTTGATAAATTGCATAGGCTGCCTCTGGCCTTGAACCTGCAATCTTCCTACCTCAGCCTCTTGTGTTGCTGGGATTATACTTAAGCAGTATGATGTCTGGCTGGGATTCACTTTAAGCCCCAAATGAGACCGCAATAGGAGGGCTGGATGCTGAAGGACCTACTTCCAGCCACTTCTCTACTCTGGGCTAAGAATAGAACTGTCTATAAAATATGGACTCCAGAGTTGAAGATTAGGTAAGGAAGTGCTAACTGACCATCTCTCTGAAAGTTAAGCTTTCCCAGTAACTGGTAACCACTAGATAGATTAGGGGCTATAGGTTTCCTTTACAAGTCACATGGATTTGGAATCTGCAAAATGTCTGTCTATGTCAGCTGAATCCACTTGGCCTAAATGGTCCTGTTTTTTTCCCCAGGAGCCAGGTGGCAAAGTGTGCTGCTAACGGAGAGTGAGGCAGCCTCGGATGGGGCAGAAACATCCAGCCCAGACATGACTATCAAGGTAAGGGACTTTTCTCAGATGGATTCTCCAAGTGCATCTGTAAAGCAAAGGGAGCCTGGGGTTTTTTCTCTTCACTGAAGTCTTGGGATTTCCTGAAATCGGGAAATGGATTAGGAAGCCATTTGTAGACCAGAATCTAAGATTTAGTTTCCAGTGATAGGGTCGACCATGAACATCTAAATGTGTCTTATCAGTGAAGCAAATCTGAAAATTCTGAGCTGAAAAATCCAGCCCCACTGTGCATTGTGAAGAAAGGTCAGAGAAGCATAAAGTAGCTTTGATCTTGACTCAAGATTTCCAGTGATGTCAGCGGGAAGGCAGCGCATGGCCCACTCCAGCCAGAGCACTAATGGCCAAAGGTTTATAAAATGAGCCCTCCGAAAATCAACTAAATTATTACTGTTCAAGTTAAATGTATGAAATTTATAATCATCGCCTAGATTAATGAATCCATGATGGAAATAATCAGAACACAACCACTTCCCCTCTGTTCCTGGGTTAGACACAAAGGAATGGTCCTCCTCTCTTGGAATTCTGCTGTGTTCTACAATTAACAAAGACTGGGGGTGGGAGGGCTTTCTCACATTTTTCCTTGAATGATTAGAATTTCAATACATGCCATTTCTGAATGTTTCTTTGAAAAACAAAAAATAACATCCCTTCTTATATTGAAATAACTGAAGATATTTTCTTTCCTGGATTCATCAGAAGTTTTACAAAAGAATATCTAGGATAAATTTATTGAAGCTTTTTTTGGTAATGTGAAGACCAAATTTATGTTATCACAACCAAAGTTAAAGACAGGAATCAAATTTCTACCATAGTGAAATTATGTGAAAGATAATATAGTAGCCTGACTGGTCCAAAAGTCAACTAATCTAAATAATAACTATCCAGTGCTAAAAGTTCTTTTGTTTATAATTGTGTTTAACATAATTTGCAAGACAATAGTGTAAATAGTAATGATGTATTGGTGCTTTGGGCTATTATGGCAAAGGCTGACAAGTTTGAGTCTATGACCATGTTGGACAGAAAGGGGATGGATGCCAACAGCAAAACCTAATGGAATTAGATTTGCTATCTCAGAATGTTACCATTTTGAGAACCTGTTTTTGAGATGTGCTGTCAGTATAGCTGCAGATGTGGTACTGATGGACAAATAAATGACCAGAAAGCAAATGACATATTCTGATAGAAGCCACATCCTGTCCAAGATCCATTTCATAAGGTCACTACTTAGCTACTTATGGGAGGACCTGGCAACCCACTCCCAAAAAACAGTCAGTCATTGAAAACCTTATGAATAGCAGAGAAGCACTGACAATAGTGTTTCATCTGTTGTACATAGGGTTGCTATGAGTCGGACACCGACTCAATATCACCTAACAACAACAACAACAACAACAACAACAACAACAACAACAACAACTTAACTACTTACCCTGTCTACTCATCTTGGTATCTGATGCTTGACTGGTGTTGTATTTGGGTTCCTCTAGCTTAGATGTGATTTTCAGTCTCTCCTTCTCTTTGCTTTTAATGAGTACCTGAGATAGATAAATTATGTGTGTGTGTGTGTGTGTGTGTGTGTGTGTGTGTGTGTGTGTGTAGGATTTTTAGTTCACAAGAGCCAAATCTATTCTAAGGAATGAATGCTATACAATTTAAATCAGGGGCATCCAACATTTTGGGTCCCTGAGCCATGTCCAGGAAAGAGGAATTGTCTTGGGCTGCACATAAATATGTAATATAGTTAGTATATATATAAAATGAGATTTCTTTTTAAAAATATTTTTTATTATAAGGTTTAGAGAAATGAGAACAACATAAAACTGTGGGGCCACATTACTGGCTATTCTGGGCTGCATGTAACCCAGCCATGCCTGCTTTAAATAGTTAAGTGAAATAGAAATATATTTAGGGATTGGGGATAGAGTTCAGTGGTAGAGCACTTGCCTAGTATGTGCAAGGCTCTGGGTTCAGTTGTCAGTACTAGAAGAAATAAATTTATGTATTTAAATATGACAATAAATCCTTACAAATAGACTAAATTTCCTCTGTTAATGCCAGCCCCTTCTTACTAAGGAATTTATGAAACCTCTTTGTTGTTGTTGTTGTAAGGTGCTGTTGGTCCAGTTGGGTATGACTCATAGCAACCCGCATAGTGTTTCCAATGGCTGATTATTTTTGGGATTGCCTCAGGAGTGGATTGCCACATCCTCCTCTGGATTTTGTGGTGCAGGGGATCAAACGGAGGTCCTCAGAGAGTACAGAGTAGCATTCTACCAACTGAGCTCAACCCCAGCCCATGAAACCTCTAGATGGGTATAACTAAGGGATATGCTTCTGTTTAGAAATTCTCCTTTTGGTCTCCCAGTTATGCAGCAATTATTGCTTTTCCTTCCATTGATATCATGTTGTTTCTTATCTCAAACTGATTTACATATCCATCATGTCCTTATATCCATGTTAAAGTATATATTTTTTTCTAAGTACCTTTATTCAATAATGACAGACAGCCGCGTGTGGTGGTGCATGCCTGTAATCCCAGCGGCTTGGGAAGCGGAGGCAGGAGGATCGCAAGTTCGAGACCAGAGGCAGTCTGTGTAACTTAGTGAGACCCTGTCTCAAAAAAAGTAAAAAAAAAAAAAAAAGGGCTGGGGGTACAGCTCAGTGGTCCAGCACTTGCAGAGCATGCAGGTGCAAGGCCATGAGTTCAACCCCCAGAACCGCTAATAATAATAATAATAATAATAATAATAATAATGACAGACATTTTTTTTTCTTCAATACTGGGGGTTGAACCCAAAGCCTTGCAAATACCTTGAAGTGCTCTACTACTGAACTGCACTCCCAACCGCCACTCCCCTTTTAGAATTGTTTTATCTTGAGACAGGGTCTCTCTAAATTAAGCAGGCTCAAACTTGCAATCCTCCTGCTTCTACCTCCTGAGTCCCTGAGATTACAGACATGTGCCACTCTACCTGGCACAAAGAGATTTTTAATATATCATGTAAATAGTAAAAAGCCAATAAGATGGCTAACCCTCAATTTTACATTTTAATATCCTCTAGAAATAAGCTAGAAAGAAAATCATGTTGCAAACATTTAAGAGTAATGCTCTAGGGTTTAGGGATGCATTTAAGTAAAAGAACACTTACCTAGCTTACAAGAAGACCTAAGTCTAATATCTAGCATTGAAAAAAAAAAAAAAGGACTTTGAGAGCTGGGAGTGGTGATGCACATTTATAATCCCAAATAAATTAGTTTTTCCAATGAAAGCAAATCTTCCTTTAAGAAGACTTCCCACATATTCACAGCACAAAACACTGAAAACTCATATTTAGCCTAAATGTCTCTAAATTGTAGCATTACAGGATGGAAGTTCATTGTGCCTGATAATTTCATTGCATTTTGCTCAAATGTCTTCTAGTCCATTAAGTTTGATTATTACAAATAGTGTGTTCTGTTGTCCATCTTGCCCCATAAAGTGAGTGCAAATTTAATGCCTTTAAACTATCTTGGAATTTTTTAGACAAGGGAAAAATCTTTTCAATATAATTGTTCCTGGCAAGTGAAACACTCCAAGACCTCCTTTTGTGCTTTTTCTGATTTTTAAATCCAGATTTCCAAAATTAGTATGTTCATTCAGTGTGTGTGACTGGATTAAAAGCTCCTTTTTCAAATTAACTCCAAAAGATCTATTGGGCAATCATAACTGATTTAACACTACGTTTTGAAATGATTAAGTACTGTTTCTTGTGTTCAGCTTCCTCTCCAGAATTTATAGGTGGTAATCCATTAAATTGGGCTGGGATTTAGCTCAGTTGGTAGAGCACCCCTCTGCAGTCTCTGAGGTCCCGAGTTCGATTCCCAGCACCGCAAATGGGAGGAGGATGTGGCAATCCACTCCCAAGGCAATCCCGAAATAATCTGCCATTGAAAACCCTATGAGGGTCGCTATGAGTCGGACACAACTCCACGGCACCTAACAACAACAACAATCCATTAAATTAGCCTGCAGCCATAGCCCTGTGGAATCCGATCGTCAGATCTCAGAAGCTAAGCAGGGTTGGGCCTGGTTAGTGCCTGGATGGGAGACCACCTGGGAACACCAGGTGCTGTAGGCTTGGGAGAAGGACCTGGCAACCCCCCTCCCAAAAATCAGTCTGTCATTGAAAACCCTATGGACAGCAGGGAAGCACTGACAATAGTGTTTCCCCTGTTGTACAGAGGGTTGCTATGAGTGGGATACCGACTCGACGGCACCTAACAACAACAACAACAATCCATTAAGTTAGAGTGGAAATTTGGACCTATCACATGGAAGCCAAGCCTAAATCTTGATAGGGATGAGAATTGCTTTTCTGCAATTTTTGGCAGTTGTATGCCATCATTCTGATATGGTCAATAATGTAATACTACTTCTGTAATCATTCTGCTGCAATCCAGTTACTCTTAATGAAGAGACAATTTCTTGGCTGAACTCCTCAAAGCTAGAATGTAATTTATTATTACAAGACTGCCTCTCCTGTCAAAGCTGAGGGAGCAGAACCTTTCAGGGCCACCAGGTGTTCTTGTTTGGAGTGATTCATTTCTATTTTGACCAGCACTTTTGACCCACTGTCTATGAGGCTGAAGAGTTTTCAGCCTCACAGGTTGTTGTTGTTGTTAGGTGCCATCAAGTCAGTATCCTACTCATAGCGACCCTCATAGGGTTTTCAATGGCTGACTGTTTCAGGATTTCCTTGGGAGTGGATTGCCAGGTCCTTCTCCCATTTTGGGGGATACTGGGAATTGAACTCAGGACCTCAGAGACTGCAGCACAGCGCTCTACCAACTGAGCTAAATCCCAGCTGGTTTCAGCCTAGCCCTGCCAAAAATAAGAAAGCATGCCTCTGGGAAGACCTATGTCAAACATACTCTCAAATGTTTCTTTATGTTGGTGGTACAGTCAGCAGGTTTAGGGTTACTGTACCCCAACATTACTACCGGCCCTGAAGAGTTCCCTTTCTCAGTCTCCACTCAGGCGAGATGTCAGATCCTTATATTGGTCACCAAAAAGAATTTTAGGATGAAACAGAAGTGAAGCAGAGTTTTGAGTTTATTAAATAAAGGGTTAGAGCGAGCACATGCTCCAGAGCAAGGGCATCTAGAGAAAGAGGTGCCTCTAGATGTCTTCACAATGGGTACAGGTATGATTTGGGGCTTTTGAAGTTCCATTGCTAAAAGGGGTCCCAGTGGGTATAGATTTACAGATTGGAAAAGGGGCATTGTTAAAATGCCTAGATTAAGATAGTCCAGGAAATTCCTATTGTATCTAGTCTTAAATCGGTTAACTAGGAAATTACCTAGTCTGTTAACTTTGAGTAAGTAATCTGGTTTGGTGAGATTCTTAGGGAAGCAGTGGTTTCTATGTAGGCAGTTCTCACAGCAGCTTTTCTTCTTTTGATTGTATTGGAATTCTCAGCTGGAAAGACCCAGAATGTTATAGGGAGATGTGGGGAATGAGAGTAGGCAGATCAGGAGCCTGGGTCTGGAAAGTGGCAGCAAAACCTTGGTCCTTGTATTCGGCATATAAAAGAATTTAGACCCAATACAGAAATTATAGTGGACTATAAAATAGGTTTATTAAGGACAGTACACCTTTATGGAATAATTACAGGGAAAACTAAGGCACTTGAAGAAGCTTAGGTAGATCTGCAAAGGAACTTGGAAAACCATGAGTTCCATGGATGAAATGGCATAAAATATTTCTATTCCCTAGGGGAAGGTAAAGAAGCTAGAGAACAGGAGAGTTAAGCAGGCTTTGAGAAGGAAAGTTGCCTTGGATAGACAGAGAAGGTGTGCCAGAAAGGGAAAGAGAAGTGCTTGTGGTCATTGGAGAGAGAACAGAAGAGCAGAGAGAGGCAGAGAGAGAGGGAGGATGAGAGAGGAACAGAAAAAGAGAGGGTGGGTCTGTGTTCCCTTTAGTTTTATTCAAACTAGGGACCACCCAGTGTGACATCAGCCCCAGGTGGACCAGCTCTGGGTGCCTTGTGTGACTTGGGCCTAGAGTCTTTATTTTGTAAATGGTTTGAGGGCTTGGGCGGGGTATGGAATCCATTTAAAAATGTCGTTCCAATGTCCTCAGAGATCCATGTGGCTTCTTCATCATGGTGGAACTGCAGGAGCCATTTTCAATCCCCCTTTTCTCCATATTGCCTGCTAATGCCTAAGCCAGCTACCTAACAAGACCAGATCCCAAGATGAGAAAAGCCCTTTCCTTCCCATGTCCCCTAAATTGTCCCTCTTTCTGTCCTGCCTCAGTACCTTGAATCCTATTACTATAATAGCTTTACTTCTTCAAGTCCATTTCTTTTCTTAGAGACCAAAATGTAAAATACTCTATTTTCCTTCCACATTCACACATCTGGACTTCAAGAAACTGCTCCTACATAACAATAGTCTCCCAAATGCCAGCATTTTGGGAGTCTACCTTGCTCACTCATTCTATGTTAACTGAGACTAAAAAGTAAGTGTTTGCAAAGAGGAGCACAAAAAGTTCTAGTACACCAGAATTTTCCTCAGAAAGAAGCCTTGTATTCTTATTTACATATGCAATATTTCTTGCTTGCTTATGCAAGAACCATGGTTGGTACCCTTTGGGCAAGTTAGAGATCGTCTTGGTAAAACCATTTGAAAAGGGCACATTTCCTAGTCAAGGACATGAGAAAGCCAAGATAGAAAAGGATGTAAAACGTCTTGGCTGGGAGAGAGGTTGTTCTCTGGTAGGGGCAGGTATTCTCCTTTACAAAAGAGGAAAAAGCATTTAGACTCTTCCGCTGGTGAATAGAGGCCACAGGTTACAGCTTTCTTTGGCTTTTGCTTTAAAAAGCCATTTGGGGGAGCCTTTTTGCTCTTTGTACTTGATGATGACAGCAATGACAAGGATTGTTTTGGGCAGGGGCTCTGGACAAAAAGACACATTTGGGACCAGAAGTCCTTTCTTCGTTATCTGCACACATAAAGATCACTCTACATTTGCTTCCTGGCCAAAGGAAATATTTCATCACAGACCCTTTTTTTAAATCTTTGGATCTATTTAGGGTAGTGCATCTGAGAGAGGGTTGACAGTGGTAGGTAGGAGGCAGACCAGCCTTATATGGGTCAATTTTCACAATACTTCCTCTTTGAGAATCACTGTGTTGAATTTTCTTTAAAATACACATTTTCAGCTGGGCATGGTGGCATGTGCCTGTAATTCCAGCGTATCCAGTTCAAGGCCAGCCTGGGCTGCACAGCAAGACCCTGTCTCAAAACAACAAGTCCTCACAGTTTCAGGCTGGGGATGTAGCTCAGTGGTAGAGCACTTATGAAGGCCCTGGGTTCAATTCCCAGAACCACAAAACAAGCAAACAAACAAACAAACCAACAAATGAAAAAACACATTTTAAAGGAAATGAATATGAAAGACTTTTGTAAACTGTAATATGCTTGGCCAGGCATGGTGGCTCACGCCTGTAATCCCAGAGGCTTGGGAGGCGGAGGCTGGAGGATCGCAAATTCGAGACCAGAGGCAGTCTGCGTAATTTAGCGAGACCTTGTCTCAAAAAAGTAAAAAAATGTGCTGGGGGCACAGATCAGTCCAGCACTTGCAAAGCACGCAGGCGCCAGGCCCTGGGTTCAACCCCCAGTACCACAAAAAAGCAAAACAAAAAAACCTGTAATATGCTGTATCAACATTGTTTATTATTCATATGTGTAACCTCTTATTTGTCAAATAAAATAGATGTCAAATAAATGAAGTCACAACCATTGACAATTCTCAATTATCTTTGTATAGATAAGGAGTATTCCAAACAAATGAAAAATCACTGGTAACTTCTTTGCCATTTTATTTTTCAGTGTGTTCTCCTAACAATATTGGCTAACATTGATTATTTGCTCTGAGACCTGTGCGATGCCTTTGCATGCATCATCTCATTTAATCCTGAAAACAAGTCTGCATAGGAAGAACATTTTTAAATCCCATTTCATAGATGTGGTGACTTTGCCATGGTGAAGTTAGGTCACTTATCCAAGATCCCAAAGCCAGTGTGTGATGGAGCCAGGTTTTGAACACTGGTAGAAAGACAATGTGTAACTTCTCTGTTTGGGTAGCAATGAACATAAACCCATGTTTTTATTGTTAAAACTGGAGAGCTCTGAGGTTGGGGCAGGGATAGCTTTGTTGTTGTTGTTGTTGTTAGGTGCAGTCAAGTCGGTATCTGACTTATAGCGACTCTCATAGGGTTTTCAATGGCTGACTGTTTCGGGATTGCCTTGGGAGTGGGTTGCCAGGCCCTTCTCCCATTTTTGCGGTGCTGGGAATTGAACTTGGGACCTCAGAGACTGCAGCGCAGTGCTCTACCAACTGAGCCACATCCCAGCCCAGGAATAGTTTAGCTAGATAAAATACAGGAAATATGAGGCTGGAAGCTTAGCATGATTGAGGCCCTACGATAAATCCCCACAACAAAAATAAAAACAAAAACAAAACAAAACAAAAGAAAGAAAAAGTATTGGACCCCCATTTAAAATTTAATTTTAGATATGCAATGAATAATATTTTACCATTAGTGAATCTCAAATATTGCATAAGACATCTTTTCAGGGATGCTGAGGCAGAAAGATCTTTTCAAGAGGCTGAGGCAGTAGACCAGCCAGGGCTATATAGTAAGATCCTGTCTCAAAAATACAAAACAAACAAACAAAAAGACATCTTCACGCTAGGGAATAACTTGGTATTTGCTGAAAGTTCCAATTTAACTGGGTGTTATGTATTTTTATTTGCCAAACCTAGTAGCTGTAGGCAGGGCGGGTATTGCACAGGAAGGGAAGGTAACTGATAAATGCATTCTGATGATTTTGGTTTGGTATATTTGTAGGTTTCAATTTTTTTTTCAAGGATGACAATTGTCAAAGTAAAAAATTACAGTTCAGTCTAAAGATGGCTTTATCTTCAATTCTAGAATCTGGCAATACTCATTCCAATAAAGTAAGTGTCACAGTTGGTATGAGCAGATGGTTTTATAGAAGAGGGGTGAAAAAAGGAGAAACAAACAAAAGCAGTTTGATCAGTTCAGAGCCACCTTCCTTGTAGGGTAGGGGTAGGGAGACAGAACAATAGAAAATAACGAACTGCTGGGTTAACATCCTATCACTAGAGGTTACTTTTTCTAAGGATTAAAGGATTAAAGGATATAAGGGTTAGAGCAGAGGGAGCGCCATTGTTATGCTGATTGGCTTGTTTGGGAGCTTTGGCTATCTGTCATTCTTCTGATTCTTTTTTCATCTTTTTTTTTTTTTTACTGGAAATTTTTAATATACACCTTAATGTGATTCATTCTGACATGCTTTTCATTGTGACATTTCCATATATGCATTTCGATAAACATTATTGATATAGGTTCCCCCTTACCCTCCCCTATGCTTCCCCCTCCCACCCTTCCCATCTAAGTCTTCTCTATCTTTTACTTAGTAATATTTTTCTATATGTTTCTTCTGATTTTTATAAGATCAGATAACAACTTAGTTTAGTTTAGTATAGGTGACTCCATTTGTATTTTTAGTCTGGTCTTTTGGGTCCAGTGCAGGAGTCTGGTCCAAAACAACATACTCCTACAATTTTTATTTAACATAATATACAAAACTTTAAACCAGAAAAATGTATGGTTTCAGTACACACAATGGACTGATAACCACCAGGGCCAGGTGGCACATGCCTGGTAGACTGAGGCAGGTGGATCAGTAGTAGAGGCCAGCTTGGGCTTACAAAAGGAGACCATGTCTCAAAAAAGACCCAAAACCTGTGCGGGCACGGTGGCGAACGCCTATAATCCCAGCTGCTCGGGAGGTGGAGGCGGGAGGATCGCAAATTCCAGACCCGAGGGAGTCTGCGTAATTTAGTGAGACCCTGTCTCATAAAGGGCTGGGGGCACAGCTCACTGGCCCAGCACTTGCAAAGCATGCATGCTCGAGGCCCTGGGTTCAACCCCAGTACCGAGGGAAAAAAAAAAACCAAAATACTTCACACACACACACACACACACACACACACACACACACACACAATTTGTTGTTGTTGTTAGGTGTCATTGAGTTGGGTCTTACTCATAGCGACCCTTTGTACAACATAGCAAAACACTACCCAACACTATGCCATGCACAAGATCTTTTTTATGTTTGAGCGCATTGCTGCAGATACTCAGTTTCTTCTTATTTTGAGTCCTGCCACATCAGCGCCTGGATGGAGGTCCTTGGGGCTTTACTCCATTCCCACCATTAAGATTGACTCTACTTTGAGGACGCAACTCTTCCCCAGTCATTTCTTGAATGGCTTCCAGCCTGGGGGCTCATTTTCAGGCACTGTATTTGACAGTACTTCTCTGCTATTCATAGGTTTTCCAATGGCTAATTGTTTCAGGAGTGGGCTGCCAGGTCCATTTTCCTAGTCTCTTAATCTGGGAGTTCAGCTGAAACCTGTCTGTCATGGCTGGCCATGCTGGTATCTGTGCTGGTATGTACGCTTTCAGCATCACAGCAACATGCAAGGCCACATAGCATAACAAGTTGACAGACACATGGGATATATATATATATATTGCTGGGGTTTTTGGAGTTTATATATATGGGGTGGGCTGGGATTTAGCTCAGTGGGTAGAGCGCTGTGCTGCAGTCTCTGAGGTCCTGAGTTCAATTCCCAGTACCCCCCAAAATGGGAGAAGGACCTGGCAATCCACTCCCAAGGCAATCCTGAAACAGTCAGCCATTGAAAACCCTATGAGGGTCGCTATGAGTAGGATACTGACTTGATGGCACCTAACAACAACAACATATATGGGGCTGGGGTTTAGCTCAGTTGGTAGAGGGCTGCTCTGTGCTCTCTGAGGCCCTGAGTTCAATCCCCAGCACCACAAAAATGGGAGAAGGATGCTGCAGCCCACTCCCGAAACAATATGCCATCAAAAAACCTATGAGAGTTGCTGTGAGTTGAACCCGACACAACCTAACACTACCACAACATATATGTAGTCTCCTATCAGCAGATTGTCTCCCTATACACATTTTTCCTAGGAATCAAAACTTCCAATCCAATCCATGTAAAGTTTTGTACTGTACTGGTTTCTCCACAAAATAAAACTACGAGGAACTCTGCCCCTGTTTGCTTTTTTGTTTTTCTCTTGAACTAAAAACCCTTATTCCTCATCTGGGTATATTATGACTTTTTTGAAGCAAGTTTTAAGATCTTCATTTCAGCTAGACTGTCAGTGTTGGCCTGACCTCATTTTCTTTTCTTTTCTTTTCTGTTTTTAATTATTTATTTTTAATTTTTGGTTTTGGTGTCCTTCCTTCTTCTTTCTTTCTTTCTTTCTTTCTTTCTTTCTTTCTTTCTTTCTTTTTTTTTTTCAATACTGGGGGTTGAACTCAGGGCCTCACACTTGCATGCTTTGTAAGTGCTGTGCCTCTGAGCTGCACCCCCAGCCCATTTTTTAACTTTTTGAGACAGGGTCTTGCTAAATTACGTAGACTGCCTCTGGTCTCTAACTTGTAATCCTCCTGCCTCAATTTTTAAAATGCTGATGAAATACTCTTGTGTTTTTACCAATTCTATTACTTGGTAAAATCCCCTCTCTGAGTGATTTCTTCCTAAAATAAATGACACTGCCTTGGATATTCCCAGCAAAAGTTCTGAAACATTCACAAATACTTCCTGAACACATCAGTGCATTTCCTTCTAGGCACATTTTGAGGATTCCAGCAATGGGAGTGACTAGTGATGATGAGCTCTAAAAATTGCCTTTAGTCATTCTCTTGATCGCCTATATATAATCCAAGTGCAGATACACTTCTTAAGAATGATCTGCCTTAATCCAACTATTTTTACAACTGTGCTCATCTTCAAATACCAGACACTATGACTTATAACAGAACTAAGCCAGGCAAACCAGACACAGAATGCACTGACAGAAACCCATGATCTTTAGTGATGTGGAAAGACAGCCACAGTGGTTCCTATTTAGGCAGGGAACTCATCTGTCTATTCAGGAAATGTATGAGTAAATTATCGTTAATATCCCTGAGAGTTCCAAATGACCAGAAATTATTTCTGAGAACCTGAGTAGGACAGGTGTTGTGGCACGTGCCTGTAATTCTAGCACTCAGGAGGATCATGAGTTCTAAGCCTGTGTTATATTATAGTGAGACCTTTCTTCAAAAAAACCAAATAAATAAACACACATATACACAATACACACACACACACACACACACACACACACACACACACACACACACACAAACCCAAAACAAAACCAAAAACCTGGATCAACCTCATGTTGTTGGTAGGTTGTTGTTAGGTGCTGTTGAGTCGGTATCTGACTCCTAGTGACCCTTATAGGGTTTTCAATGGCAGACTATTTCGGGATTGCCTTGGGAGTGGATTGTCAGGCCCTTCTCCCATTTTTTCGGTGCTAGGAATTGAACTCAGGACCTCAGAGACTGCAGCGCAGTACTCTACCAGCTGAGCTAAATCCAAATGCTACTACTTATTTACAACTGGCCTGTCCTTCTGAAACAAGTCAGAAATCAGGTGTCAGAAAGTACTCATAAATCTTGGGCATAATTCTCAAGAATATCTCTTAGATTCATAGGAAGAATTATCTTGCTTCCTTATATAAATACTGAAGATTAGATGAGCATCTAATACTTCTATCTTGGTAAGTTATCAAATGCCTTTCCTATCTCTTTCCTTCTGCCCATTCTCCAATGGCCTTCACCCCTTCTTACTGTTGTAATAAAAATTTGATAGGGCTGGAGATATAGTTCAGTGGTAGAGCACTTTTGAGGCCTTGGGTTCAATCCCTAGCACTGAAAAACAAAATAACAACAATGAAAAACTTGAAGAAAATGAAGACATGGATGTAAATTATATGTAAAAAGAGAAAACATGCACTCAGACAAGGTGATCAAATCACTGGCTAGGAAAGCAGGCTGTAAAACACTAATAGGCTAAGTGCCAAGAGCTGAGTTGTTTGATCTCACTTGAACATATTATCATCGCAACAATTGCTTCTTCCACAGAAATGAGCCAATGGAGATGTGATACTTACTTTTATTTTCTCCTGAGTGCTAAGATTACAGGTATGTGCCACTGCCATTCTTACCTCTATTTCTGAAAAGAAAAAAGTACCAACATCTGTTTTCCCCATTTTTGTCTCAAAGTGGTTGGAGCTATAGAGGAAAGTATTAGACTGTCACCATATTCCCCATGTGCTCCCAGGTTGTGAGGTGTTTTTTTTTTTTTTACCAGTACTTCGGGGGTTGAACCCTGAACCTGATGCTTGCATGTACAAGTGCTGTACCACTGAGCTGCACACCCAGCCCATATTTTTATTTTTTATTTTGAGACAGGGTATTGCTAAATTATGCAGACTGCCTCTGGTCTCAAGCTTAGAATCCTCCTGTCTCAGCCTCCTGATTCCCTGGGATTACAGATATAAGTCACTGAGCCTGGCTTCCAGCTTGTGAGTTTTGATCTCCAGCACTGTGAATCTTTTAATGAATTGTAGTTTAATAAAAATGAATAGTGAGAACTTTTCTTATATCCAGCATTGTTCTGTGTGCTTCTCAGCACAATGCTAAAAGAAGGGTACTATAAATATCTCCAGGTTAAAGAGGAAGAGAACAAGGTGCAGAGTTTAAGTTAAAGGAAAAAATTACAACAATTTAAAGATCTTATTGGGCTTTATTTTGTGATTCTAGAATCAAGCAACACTGCATTCCATAAAATAGAATAAGCATTCCAATGAACCAGCAGAGGAGGAGGGTTTTGCAGACAGAGGAGGCCGAAGAAATCAGAAACAAAGAACAAAAAGTGGATTGGTCATTTCAAAGTTATTTTCCTTGTGAGGTTGTAACACGGAGACACAACAAGAGAAAAATAACTGATTTGATTAACATCAGGTTACTTCAAGTAAGCTTTTTTGTGTAAGAGTTAGAGTAGGGGGAACTTCATTGTCATTCCAGTTGAAACTGGCATTTTTTGGAAATTTGGCTGTTATCACTCATTTCTTCTGGTTTTTTGGATCATCAGATAAACAGCTTAGTTTTGGTTTGGTGACATGGGTATTCTATTTTTATTTTTTGTCTGGTCTTTTGGAGCCCAGTGTGGAAGCCTTGTCCAAAACAATGGCCTCCTGTAATATTGATTTAACACTTGTCTAAGGTCAGAGAGCCAGGGAGTTTCAGAGCCTGGAGATAACCCAGGCAGCTCTTGCTCTCAACGACTATGTTCTGCTGCTTTCCCTGTAGAGCAAAATGATGATGCTTGTGTGTGTAGTTAAGGACCCCATTTAAGGAGGTCCTCCTTGCTCAGTCCTTGTCAAGAAGGGAGTTTTACTGTAGCTCTGTTTGCATTCATTCCGTTTACCGGGTGGGATAAAATCAGATTTTGATCCCTGAGAAGTGGTTGGTTTTCAGGCTTGCTCTGGGGTATTCATACCATCAGCATTCTGATTACATTTTGCATTATCATTTTGTTGCAGTGATTCATGAATATGGTAAGCCAGAACCTGTCTAGTAAATAAGAGAAGCTGAACCTGAAGTGAAAAAAAAAAAAAAAAAAATAGAGCTTTCATCAAACCTGGAGAAGTTCAGCATATAGCCTGGCATGATGATGCATGCCTATAATCCCAGCACTGGGGTTGGGGTTGGGGCCAGGTGAGGCAGGAAGATCTTTGTGAATTTGATGCTGCCCTGGTCTACATGTCTACATAGCAAGTTTGATGCCAGCCTGGGCTACACAGCCAGACCTTGTCTCCAAAAATTTTTTAAAGATTCAGCACCCAGATGTCCTATAGTACTTATTAGGAGACTATGATACCCAACATACATGACCTTGAGGAGTTTCTTTAGTTTTGCATTTCTCTCTCTCTCTCTCTCTCCCCACCTCTCTCTCTCTCATTTTAATTTTTTTGTTTTTGTCTTTTTGTTGTTGTTGGGGTTGTATTTTTTTTTCTTTTGCAGGACTAAAGGGTTGAACCCAGGCCCTCACACATGCTGGGCAAGTGCTCTACCACTGAGCTGCACCCCTGCACCTTTTATATATTTTTATTTTGAGAAAAGTTCTCAAATTGTACAGGCTGCCTCTGGCCTCTAACTCTCTATTCTCCTGCCTCAGCCCCCTGAGTTGCCAGGGTTACAGGCATATGCCAGGGCACCCAGCAGATATCTACATTTCTCTGTTGTTAGGTGCAGAGGAGTTAGTCCTACTCATAGGGGCCCTATGTACAACACAATGAAACACTACCAACACTGGGTCCTGCTTGGCACTATTGTTAGTGCTTCTCTGCTATTTATAGGGTTTTCGATGGTTGATTATTTTGGGAGAGGGCTGCTGAGTCCTTCTCCCAAGCCTATATTCCCAGGTGGTCTCCCATCCAAGTACTGATCAGGCCCCATCCTGCTTAGTTTCCAGGATCTGAAGAGATCAGTCACCAGGGTAGTATGGCTGTAGCCATGTTTCTCTGTTTTACCACACATAACACAGTATCTGTAATATTTTAGGAAAACAACTAGCTTATTGAATGTTGTGTCATATGCCTTTGTATGTGGCATGCCATTCAAACAGGTTCAAAATTGGGGATTTTCCAATAAATGCTAGCAAATTCTTTAGAAATTTTAAAGATAAAACTTTATTTAAGTTGAGAAATAGATAAACACTCACCCACTAGCAGTTATTATTATTTTTTCTCTGCTGAGGATCAAACTCAGGGTCTTGCATATGCTAAAGAAAGTGGTGGTGGGGGGGAAACATAGAGGAGGGTAAGGGGTAACCTATATGAATAATGCTTATCAAATTGCATATATGAAAATTGTCACAATGAAAAGCATGTCAAAATGAATCGCATTATGATGTACATTAAAAATTTCTAAAAAAAAAAATTTCAATTTCAACTCACAGCTAAACATTCTCAAGAGTGAAATGACTTTGTAAAAAACATGTTGTGATGGTAAATTGACTCACTGTAACTGGAAACATTCCCAAGAACCCTTATGTTGATTTTGTGTGTATACCATTTACTAGTAATAGAATAAAATATTTTCCATTTGTAAAAAGAAATTCATAGTAAAAAGTAAACGGAATTGGTGACCACAAAAATAAAAAAGAAAGAAAGTGGTCCAGCACTGAGTTCCACTTCCAGTCCAACTAGTGACTATTAGTTTTATCATTCTTAATGTGTTTTAGAAATGCTCATTCTTATAAAGAAGATGTGAACAGATCCCAAACATAAACAAATTTTCCAAACTTACATTAAGTCTGTTCCATGAGTGACATAGGAAAATGCCTTTTAAGACAAATGACATTGCCAAAAAGGGAAAAAGTCTTTTGCAAATAGAAATATGCATCCTGTTTCTAAGCATTTTTCACAGTATTTGACAGCTTTGTAGAATAAACCTTTCTCTGCCACGTGGATTTTGTAAAACTTTCATATCCTGCAATAGTCCTTGACCTATCCTTCCTACTTTCTTCTCTCCTCCAACTTTTTTCCTTGTCTGCTTTTCCTTTCTTTCCCTTCCTTCCTCTCTCTCTCCCTTCTGTCCTTCCCTCCCATCCTCCCTTCCTTGCTTCTTTCTTCCTTTCCTGATTAATCTCCTCCTTTGCCTTCTTCCCCCCAGCACTTGCTGTGGCCCAGGCACTATGTTAGCAACCTCCCCTGGAGTGCTCACAACTACCCTGTGAAACAGAGATCCCTATTTCCCCCATTGTACAGATGAAGAAGTTCATGCTGTGAAATGTAAATGACTGTTCCAGGTCACAAATTCTGGAAGAGTGGAGTTAGGTTTCAATCCTAGGCCTGTAATATGCCAGAGTTCACAGTTACTTTCTGTGGAATCAAATATTTTCCATGACACTGAGCAGAAAGTATTTTAACTAAACGTTAAGACAAGAAAATTGCTCTGATATTCTAGGAGGCATTAGCCAAGAACTGATCTGAAGTAGAATGCTTGTCCAGTATGAACACAGACCTAGGTTCAATTCCTAGCACCACCAAAATAAATAAGTAAATAGAAATGCAAAACAAAAATCCTGTTCTAATGCCATCCTGTTTCGGACAGGTCACCAGGAAGTTAGGAAGCAGGAGACTGGCAAAGGTTAATAATAATAAAAAGTAGCTAACACTTATTGGGAATCTAAAAGATATGTTTTATTGCATTTGTAAGCATTGAGTTATCTAGCACACACCACAAACACATGATTAGATATTATGTAATTGTCCCCATTTTAAAGGCCATGAAACTGAGCCATAGAAGACATTGTAACCTCAGGAAGGTCCTGTCTGGAATCAGGAGTGAAATTTCTTGCTTCCAGAGGATGTCCCTTAATCATGACACCAGAGCACCTCTTGTCTGTGATCCACATATGTGCTTTTCTACCTGTGTGTTTCTTAGGAAATGCTGAGCCAGTTAACTTCACGACCTTCCATACACTTGTAATTCAGATCCACAGCAAAGGAAAGACTACAGACTATGCTTTCCCTATGGAGGGAATCAGTGACTTTCAAGCCACACATTTATTGTATAAGTGAAATGTCTGAAAGTGGCTGTGTTGTGATTAAGGAGTTAAAGGAAAATAATGTCACAGATGATAGGTGAGAAATGAAAAGCTAATTGAATTCACTTATGGTAAATATTAGAAATGTAAAGGTCAATGGGATCTTTTCATACAAAATACCAAATTCTTCTTGGAATTGCCTCATGGGACAATTGAATTTGCAATGTAGAGCAATTTTTTAAACCTAAATTTCAAGAACTATTTTGTCTAGTGACTTTCAAAAAGCAGTTTTGGTGGGTTGATATTTGTTTTTGAAAAGAAATCTCTTAGAAACTTAGATCAGATAGGGGACTTTTTGAAAACAAATTAGTAAGAACATCTTTTTTTTTTTTTTTTTTTGCGGTATTGGGGGTTGAACCCAGGGCCTCGCGCCTACATGCTCTGCAAGTGCTGGACCACTGAGCTGCACCTCAGCCCATTTTTTTTTTTTACTTTTTGAGACAGGGTCTAGCTAAATTACACAGACTGCCTTTGGTCTCAAACTTGCGATCCTCCCGCCTCCGCCTCCCGAGCTGCTGGGATTACAAGTAAGAACATCTTATCAACTGGGTGTGGTGGTGCACGCCCGAAATCCTAGTGACTCCAGAGGCAGAGGCAGGAGGATTACAAGTTTGAGACCAGAGGCAGTCTGCATACTTTAGTGAGACCCTGTCTCAAAAAGTAAAAAAAACAAAACAAAACAAAAATAAAAACAAACAAACAAAAAAACCCAAAAAACAAAAAAACAAAAAATGGGCTCAGGGTGCAGCTCAGTGGGCCAGCACTTGCAAAGCATGCAAGTGTGAGTCCCTGGATTCAACCTCCAGTAGCAAAAAAAAAAAAAAAAAAAAAAAAAAAAATTAAAGTGAGAAGTATTTGGGCATGCATCTGACATGCATGTAGTGATAATATATGATAAATTCATATGATAAATGAATATGTATTGAATGCCTTCTGAATGCTATACTTTGTGCTACAAACCCAGTAGAGCTTCCCCTTCCAAATATATCTGGCATTGGATCCCACCATAAATATCACCACTACTCCCTTAGTGTCTGTTTATCATCTCTTGTCCAGATTACTGCTACAGCTTTTCCTGCTCCTTGTCTCCTCTGTAAAACAGATGCCACACAGAAGCAGCCACAGTGAGTTTTAAAAAACTGAGACCAAACTGGATTTCATGGTGCATGCCTGTAATCCCAGCCACTTGGGAGGCAGAGGCAGGAGGATCATAAGTTTGAGGCCAAAGGCAGTCTGCACAGTGTGCCAAGACCCTGTCTCCAAATAAAAATGATAAAAAAGGGGCTGGGGGTGAGCTCAGTGGGGGATGCCCCAACAGTGCAAAAAAGAAGAAAAAAACTCCCTGAAACCAAATCAAACCATTTATCTGTTTGAATAATTCAGTGGTTTCTCATCTTATTGGGGGAAAAAAGATAATTCCAAGTGCTTATGAAGGCTTGTGAGGACCCCATGATCTGGCCTATTGCCACCATCCTCTTGTCCACATTCCTTGGTTTGGAAGGTCTGCTGGCTGCTTTTGGATCATGAGGCTTAGTATCCATACTTGCTGCTCCCTGTGCCAAAATGCTTTTCCCCTTGATCCCTATGGCTTTTCCCAGGTCTTTTTCCAAATCTCTGCTCAAATGTCACCTTGTAAAAGAGCCTGTTCTTGACCATGCTATATAAAATAGTACTCACTCCCTATTGCCATCAACATCTATCCTTTTACCTTGCTTTATTTGTTTCTTTAGAGACAGGGCCTCAATGTATAGCCCAGGCTGGCCTTGAATTCAAGGGTCCTCCAACCTCTGCTCTTGAGTGCTGGGATTGCAGGCATGCACTACCACGCCCAGTTTAACAATTGCCACTTGCATTTTTTTTTCTTTTTTCTTTTTTTTTTGCTGTATTTGGGGGCTGAACCCAAGGCCTCTTTCTTGCATGCTTTGCAGGTGCTGTACCACTGAGCTCCACCCCCAGTCCATTTTTTTTTCTTTTTAAATTCTGAGACAGTCTTGCTAAATTATCCAAACTACCATTGGCCTTGAATATGCAATCCTCCCGCTTCCACCTCCCAAGTCGCTGGGATTACAGGTGTGCACCACCACGCCCAGCTAACAATTACCACCTCTTGAGATATTCTAACGTCTATGTGGGTTAATTCAGTTGGTCTTTGATTTTCTTTTCTATTATCTTTGGCATTCTTCTCCCTTGTTTATCATTTATTTTCCTCCATTCTCCAAGACCTACTAGGATTTAAACTCCATGAGCAGAGTGAGTTTTCATTTTATTCAATACATGTTTAATGAGCACCTGGCCTATGCAAGGTCTGGGTACCTAGAAATTAGCCAGAGAGTGTTCTGGAAGCCAGATGAAGGAAGCCAATTCTAAGAGAAGTGACTGATGTTCTGTGCTGGATCCTGTGGAAAGAGCAGGTCAGATGGGTTCTGAGATGTGATCACTGGGTCTGGCCACCCTGAGGTCATGGATGACTTTGACATGCATGGTACTGGTGGACTGAGGGGAGCAAAGAACAAAAGGAATGAGGGGCTGGAGAATGGAGGTGGTAAGTAGAGGCATCTCTCTTAAGAATGCTTGCTTGAAGAGATTGCAGTGGTAGCTGGAAAAGAATATAGGCATAAGAGAAGTTTTTGATTTTTAATTATAGTGTTCAAAACACATAACATGAAATCTACACTCTTGAATTTTTTTTTTTTTTTCCTTTTTCCTTATTTCTCTGTACTGGGAGTTTGAACCCAGGGCCTCATGCTTGCTAGGCAAGTGCTCTACCACTGAGCTGCACCCCCAACTCTTTTTTAATTTTTTTGTATTGAGAAAGGGTCTTGCTAAATTACACAGGCTGCCTCTAGCTTCAAACTTGCAATCCTCCTGCTTCCTCCTCCTCCTGAGTCACTGGGCCCAACTCCCTCTTTGAATTTTTAATATGCAGTGCAGTAGGGTTAGCTATGTACACATGAGAATTTTGTTCTAAGTAAATACAGTGAAGTGAGCAAATCTCTCTTTTCTCCTGAGACAGGGTCTCACAATATAGTCCAGGCTGGCCTTGAGCTTGCTATGTGGCCCAGGCTGGCCTTAAATTCATGCTCTTCCTGCCTCAACCTCCTTTGTGCTGGGATTACAGGCTTGTAAACCTATAAGACTTTTTCTGTTACACGGGAGGATACAAATGTGGGGACAAAGTCCTGGCCAAAAAAAAAAAAAAGGAGGATTTGGAGGAATGGAGAGGCTAGGCAACTTTCCTAAGTTTGCATAGCCCATAAGAGATGGAGGAGAATTCAAAACCAGTGGTTCAGAGACCCTGTTTTGTCTTGACATTTTGCTGTATTGTGAAATAAGAAAGTTCGCTTGGGGGACATACAACTTTCATCTTAGGTCTAATTCTCACATTTCTAACATCCTTACCCATCTAAGCAAGTGTAAAAAAAAAAAATCCCAAATATAGCACAAGAGCATCAGCAGCCACCGCTGGTGTAAAGAGACAATTCTTATCTCTCGGCTTGCCTATCTTATCTCGGCCAGTCTATAAATTACTTAGCAGGCAGGCCCTTGGACTCCTCAGATCCTGGGTCCTTTATGGGAGTCACAAACTATTTGTGATACCTGGCAGCTTTACTCATTTATGTTATTTGTCAGGCTTAAGGTCTTTGAATTTGCAATGCTTGCTGCTAAAATCAACTAGGCAGTGGCCTAAAAAGAAGGAAAAGAGGGAGGAAAGAGAAGGAGAGAGGCAATGAGGGAAGGACAGACTGAGGGATAGAAGGAAGGATGGAGGGAGGAATGAAGGAAGGAAAGAAGAAAGGGAGGGAGGGAGGAAGGATAGAAGGAAGTAAGGAAGGAGAGAGAAGAAAAAGGAAGGAAGGAGAAAAGGAAGTAAGGAAGGGATGGAAGGAAGGAGAGACAAGAAAAAAGGAAGGAAGGAAAGAAGGAAGGAGGAGAGGGGAGGGAAAGGAGGCTATAAGAAGGCATTTGATGGTTGAAGAATCTTCAAAGATCAGATGGCATGTGTGTTTTAGTCAATTTTATTATATGGTATTGTAGTTTCTAAAGCAATTTTATGTTGGCCGTGATCCCAGCCCAACAGAGGCTTTTAACATGCCGTAGAAGAATCCATTAACATTGTCCATATTTAAATGACCTTAACACTATATAATCCTTTTTTTAACTTATAAATGTTGGTAAGGTACAGAGTAATGAGACTTTTGCTATATCCATTATGCAACTATTAACATCACTTTTGCTTAGACATTCATTAACTTACATAGTTTACAGAACCATAATTCCCATATATTCATAAAGTTGCATCATATATTTTGAGGTAATTATTTCCCCTTTGGCCTTCTACTCTATTTCCCTTCCCCTTTCCTCCTTAACACTCTATAATCTTAGTGTGACCTAGAGTTTCTGTGTATATAAACTTAAAAGGAGCTGGGTGTGGGGGTGTGCGCCTGGAATGCCAGCTACTACTCATGAGGCTGATCCAGAAGGAATGCTTGAGTTCATGTGTTTGAGACCAGACTAGGCAACACAATACAACCCTGTCTCAAGGAAAAAAACAAACAAAAATCCCCAATATCTTTATAGTATAGCCCCATCAGTCCTGGTGAACATATAAGTTGTGAACCAAAAAATATGATGCATGTTTAAAGAAAAATATTTATTACAGTAAAAGACACATTGACATAATCTCCCTCAAAAAATTGCCTCTGGCTTCGAACACACTCTCTCCATATTCCTTGTCACTTTCCAAAGTGGTTCTGGAAGTCCTCTTTGGTGAGTAATAAAATTTTAATTTAAACATTTACCATGTTTTTTGATCACCCCTCATATATTTGTGCTAAAATTAGTCATTTAACATGCTTAATATGTTGTTGTTGTTAGGTGCTATTGAGTTGGGTCCAACTCATAGCAACCCTCATAGGGTTTTCAATAGCTGATTGTTTCAGGATTGTTATGAGATCGTTTCAGGAGTGGACTAACACATCCTTCTCCCATTTTTGTGGTGCTGGGGTTGAATCCAGGGCCTCAGATAGTGCGGAGCAGCACTCTACCAACTGAGCTAAACCCTTGAATATGTGCTCAATATAGTGGGAGAGAAAGCCTATTTTCTTATTGGCTACTTGCCAATATTAAAACCTTTGATGCGTAAGTCATAAAGACTACTGTAAGTACTGTCGTAACCAGGATTACTGTCATAATACTGCTCTGTCATAACCAGTATTATTAAAATTTAAAATGTCAACATTTAGTATTTTTCCCCCTTGATATGATTATAGATCTATATAGTTCTTTCCATAAATTGACAGCCTGTACTTAAAAGTTGGGGGAGAAGAAACACTTGGAAATTACTAAGAAAATTCTGTAGTCCCATATTTTCCTGTTTTGTTGTTATTGTTGAGACTTGAGTTTCAAACCCAAGGCTTCTTGCATGCTAAGCAAATGCTGTACCACTGAGTTATACTCCCTCCCCAATCCTATTAAAAACAAACAAAAACAAACAAAAGAAACAAACACTAACTTGGTGTGGCTACACATGCCTGTAAACTGGCACGCAAGAGGTAATGGAAGGAGGATGGAAAATTTGAGACCATCCTAGGCTACAACAATGAGACCCTGTCTCAGACTTGCCCCCCAACAAAAACAAAAACAAAACAAGCAACAACAATAAAGCACTACATATAATTCTAGAGGCCTAGGGTGTAGCTCGCCTGCAGTCATAGCCCTGTGGCGACTGATCCCATCAGATCTCAGAAGCTAAGTAGGGTCCAGCCTGGTTAGTACTTGGATGGGAGACCACCTGGGACCACCAGGTGCAGTAGGCTTGGGGGATGGACCTGCAACCCACTCCCAGAAGTCAATCTGCCATTGAAAATCCTATGAACAGCAGAGAAGCACTGACAACAGTGCTTTGCCTGTTGTACGCAGGGTCACTATGAGTCGGACACTGACTCAAGGGCACCTAACAACAACAACAGGGTGTAGCTCAGTGGCAGAGCAACACACTTAGCATTAGGGAAGCCCTGGGTTCAGTTCCCAGCAAGTATTAAAAAAACCAAGTTCAAACAAACTAAATTCTCCGTCTTACCAGGGGTGCTGTGGTGCACACCTGTAAGCTTAGCAATGGAAGCTTAGGTGGGAGGATCTTGCTGAATTTGAGGTCAGAGGCAGCCTGTGTAATGTAGCAAGACATTCTCTAAAAAAAAAAAGCAGAAAAAGGGGGCTGTAGGAGTGCCACTCTGTGGTAGGGCACTTGCCTAGCATGCATCATGCCTTGGGTTTCATCCCCAGTAGCATTAATAAATGATAAATTGGAATTCTATATTTCACGAGGGGTGGTAGCACACATACGTATTCAGGGCTTCAAACCCTCAAAAAATTGGGCTCAGGTTTGGGTACGAGTTTAGTAGGTTAACATTTAGAGGACTTGGATTCAGGTCGGGTTTGAGTTTAAAATTTTAACCTTATGTCTAGATAAATGAATAAAATGGTTTCAGTTTTTTTCAATGCTTAAATAGCTAATAATACAAAAATGAACCAACCAACCAAACAAAAACATTAAAAGCTGAACCCAAGCCCTGCTGGAGTTTAAAAAAAAAAAATTTAAATGCTTAAACTGGAGCGGCTTCAGGGTTTAGGTTGGGGTTTTGTTTGATGCCATGCTATCTATACATAGGATCTAAATCTAAACACAAAATGAACCTGAACCCACTAAATTTTAACATACTGAATTGGCACCTGCACCCAATCCCAAATGTTTATGGGTATGAAGCCCTGTCTCTAATCCCAGCTCTTGGGAAGTTGAGGCAGGAGGATCATGAGTTCAAGGCTGGGATAGTTAGCAAAACCCTGTCTAAAAAAAAAAAAAAAAAATTGCTCTTTTTTTTTGGAGTACTTGGGAGTTGAACACAGGGCTTCTTACATACTTTGCAAGTGCTGTACCACTGGGATGCACACCTAGCCCATTTTTTATTTTTTATTTTGATATAGGGGCTTGCTAGGTTGCACAGGTTATCTCTAGCCTCAAACCCATAATCCTCCTGCCTCCCCCTCCTGAGTCACTGGGGTTATAGGTGTGTGCCACCATGCCCGACATCTTACTTAATATTGGAAAAGAGATAAACACCACTGGGAATGAAAGATAGATTTTTATTTAAAACTCAGATCACTAATGAGAAGTAAATTCACTTGGTCAACTCGATGAAAACTGTCTGGAGTTTCACATTGTTGGTACTGGTTTCCAGCATCCTGTCTGTGAACAAGCTGTGTACATTCCAAGTATATTAGGCATATTTTGCATTTTCAATGCCACACTTAAGGAGTACCTAGTGTTTTATGCTGTCTCTCCATTAGGGCAGGAACTCCAGAGTGCTTACTAGATTTTTTAAATGCTACCATTGTTAAATGAGATAAAATTCTCAGCCAAGACACAAAAAACTTAGACCTCCTAGGACCTTATTTGTTGTTAACTACCAAAGTAACACAGGGTTGCATTCTTGTCATTAGCATACAAACTTCAAGGCCTTCCAAGCCAAGAGATGTAGGATCCACCAACATCTGGTACAGCCACCTGTGCAGCCATTTGTGGGTAGTTGGCCTCTGGCTCTCCTTCCTTCCCCAATTCTATCTTTCCCTTTACAGGTAGGTTTAGCTCACCACCCTTTCCAACACAGGGCCTCCCAACTGCTCCTTTTTGTTGAAGATAATAGTTGCAAAAAATGTCAGGCTGTTTCTTTATATTGTTGTTGTTGTTAGGCACTGTTGAGTCAAGTCCAACTCATAGCAACTTTCATAGGGTTTTCCATGGCTGATTGTTCTGGGATTGCTGTAGGAGTTGATTGCCATGTCCTTCTCCCATTTTTGTGATGCTGGGGATTGAACCCGGGACCTTAGAGAGTGCAGAGCAGCACTCTACCAACTATACTAGACCTCAGTTCCTTCTTTATATTGGTACTATTTAAATGTATATTACAGTGGGAAATCCAGATGATATCATCTCAAGTAGTAAATGTAGAGAAGGCATAGTCCAGCTACAATGTTGGTGGTGTTGTTAGGTGCCATTGAGTTGGTGTCCAACTCATAGTGACCCTATGTACAACAGGCAAAACAGTATTGTTAGTGCTTCTCTGCTATTTATAGGTTTTTCCATGGCTGATTGTGTTTTGGGAGTGGGCTGCTGGGTTCTTCTCCCAAGCCTACAGCACCTGGTGTTCCTAGGCGGTCTCCCATCTAAGTACTAACAGGACCTACCCCGCTTAGCTTCTGAGATCTGATGGGATCTGTGGCCACAGTGCTACGGCTGCAGGTAGCTATAGTGTAGGACATTGAAAACAGAAGGGCTTGGGTTTGGGGATATTTTGTGGGAGTATTTTTACTTTTTAAAAAGAGGCTCAAGCGTTGGGGTAAATAGAATCAGGTCACCATTTCCTTATGTTAGAAGGTTTAGCAGAGGACAGGCCAAGTGTGAGGATGCAGAGAAAGGAAATAAATATGGAACAGGCAGGAAAGAAACTTACTTGACACAGGAAGCCAGAGACCCTGGAGAGGAAATGAAGGAAAGGCAGGCATCACAAACTAGGCCAAGAACGGGAGTCAACACAGTCCAAGAGCCAAGTGTTCTCATGTGACGCTGTCCCTGTTGCTGCACTTGCTTGCTCTCTCCTTTCCCTGCCTGGGAGAATTATGTCCATTCCAAGTGGTTCCCAAAACAGGCTGTGTAACAGAGTCAAGTGGAAAGCCTAAATGAATGCTGACTCCTGGGACTCAGATCACCCAGAGAAAGGATCTTAGGAATTTTTCCCCCCACTTTCCAGCTATTTTTGATGTAAGCAGCTTGAGAGACACTATTTTCAAAGACTGAAGAGTTGACCACCACTCACCAACCAGTTCTAACCTTAGAGAAGAGGCAGTTTTTAGAAGGATATTTTAATTTGACAAAACACAACTGTAAATCAGTACAGTCTACAGACTGATAGATGCCGGTGTTATATGTTATGTGTTCAGAAAGTTGACAGTTACCAGCAGTCTAGGAATGAATTAGCCCTGCTATGAAAAAGGCAGTCATGCTTAATCTAGAGGTGTCACTTTTGTCCTTAACTGAGAATCAGAGATCAGTGGAGAAATGTCTTAATTGGGAAATTCATAAACATACAAAGCATTCAGTTGAACAGTGATACTATTTGATTTAGATTGTAAGCAGTCATCAATGTGAATTCGTGGAATTAGTTGACTAGATAGCCCCAGTTCTCCAGCTTACAGAGACAGTAGTCTTCTTTGATTCACTTTTATTTTATTTTACTTTATTTATTTAATTTTGAGACAATGTCTCACTATATAGCTGAGACTGGACTGGAACTTACTATGTAGCACAGGCTGGCCTCAAACTCAGAATGCTCCAGCTTCAGCCTCCTGAGTGCTGAGATTACAGGCAAGAACCACTTTCTCCAATGGTTCAGCAGGGATACAGCTCAGCATTGCCACCTGGTCTGAGGAGTTCCCCTAGTTGGGACCTCCACTCAAATTGAGCAGGGTTCTTGGCTTCATCACAGAAAAGAATATCACAGTGAGCCAAAAAATGAAACAAAGTCAAAGTGTTTATTAAGTGAATGTTTAAAAGTAAGCAAGGCACTCATAGAGAAAGAAAGAAAAGAATCATAGTACATGTTCAAAACATGAACACAACCCTCTTAAGAAAAGAGAGCACATGAGTGTATGATTCTTCTAGTTTTATTTAACCTGGGGCACACCCAGTGTGAAGTCAGTCCTGAGGACCCAGCTCTAGGCACCTAGTGTGAAGTGAGCCTTAAGCTCCACCTGGCAAAAACCCTTGTTATGGATTAGGGAGGTACCAATAAGATAAAAACCTCAAAAGAAGAATTTCCATGTTTAGGATTTAAAAGATTAAGCAGAAATGTTTTGGTGTATCTACTATTTGAGAAACTTCCCTTTAGTAAAATGAGATTATAAAGTGGTCCAGGAGGCCATGGTACAGGTTTACAGATAAGAGTCACAAAGGAGTTGTCTGATATGCTGACTGCAAACAAGGCCCATAATGCTGTTTATGAAGTTCTCAAAGAAGCACAGAATTTTGAGGGGAAAGTAAGATTAAATCAAAGATACATACATTTTTACCCTATGTGTAGCTATTTTAGCATTTTCATTTAGAATAGCCCTCAAAATAATGTCTCTATGTAGACAATCATCACAGCAATTTTCTTGGTAGTTGAGTCAAAGTCCTTGATTTTTAGCTGCTGGGATTTAAACCAGATCACAGTGTGAAAGCTCTTTTCCTTTCCTTATCTCCCCAATTTTCCCTATCTTTCTATGTTGCCTCACCACCACAATGGCTGTCCTTTTATACTTAAATTGCTCAATTCCTACTGACATGGTGTTGAAGATTGTCCAGTACACACCTCACTACTTTTATGGATGTTGAACTTGCATTGGGTGTGTCCATCCATTTTTTCTTTGGTGCTAACTGTCATGCTATAACTGAATGACACAGACCTAGTATTATAAAACAAAACAAAACAAACAACAATGAAAAATGAAAGTTTATTTAGCTCATGGTTCTGGGGCTGGAAAGTCCGAAAGCTTGGTGCCAACACCTGGTCAGGCCTTCATGGTACATTATAAGATGGTGAAGGACATCACATGATGAGACAAAGCAAATATGCAAGCATGGGTCTTTATTCCTTCTTATAAAGCCACTAATCTAGTGGTTCCACCTTGCTGACCTTGTTGTTGTTGTTGTTGTTGTTGTTGTTGTTAGGTGCCGTCAAGACGGTATCCGACTCATAGCAACCCTCTTTACAATGGGAAACACTATTGTCAGTGCTTCTCTGCTGTGCATAGGGTTTTCAATGGCAGATTGATTTTTGGGAGGGGGTTGCCAGGTCCTTCTCCCAAGCCTACAGCTTCTGGTGTTCCCAGGCGGTCTCCCATCCAGGTACTAACCAGTCCCGACCCTGCTTAGCTTCCGAGACCTGACGGGATTCAGATGCCACAGGGCTAGGGCTGCAGGCTTGCTGACCTTATCTAATTCTAATGAGCTCCCAAAGGCCTCACTTCCCAATACCATTAGCATATGCTCTGAGGCAGTAAGTTTTCACCATAGGAAATCTTAGGACACACCCAAACCATAGCACCCTACCATAGTGGGTTGGTGTTAGTTCTTAGTCACTTCTTGTTCTGATTTCCTTATTCCTCTGAGTTTTACACTCAAACATCCTTCTTGCCTTCTGTGCTTGATTTCCACCTGGTACCAAGCCACATGCAAGACCCTTGACTTTGGTTCTCCAAACAGATGCTGTTATCAGAGGGTCAAGGGTAACCAGGAGAGACTGTATCATAACATAACAACTTTCAATATGTATATTAAACATTCTCTTTCTTTTGGCCCTCAGTGTGATCTCGAATTTCTTATTCAGTGACTCCTCCCCACCAGTCTTTCATCTGACTCCAGAGATTTTGTAAGTTTCTGAATTTCAAGTATGCTATATACTTTTTCATTTTTTGTTTTGTTTTGTTTTTCTTTTTCTTTTTTGTATTGCTTGCAAATGCAGAGTTTTGCACATGCTAGGCAAGTGCTCTACCACCAAGGTACACCTCTAGCTCATTTGTTTTTGTTTTGTGGAACAGTGTCTTGCTATGCAGCCCACGCTGGCCTCAGACTTATGATTCTCCTACTTCAGCCTCTCAAGTGCTGGGGTTACAGGTGTATGCTACCACATTTAGCCTTTTTTTTTTTTTTTTTTAAATATACTTTGCAAGTGCTCTACCATTGCACCTCCAACCCATTTTTAATTTTTTTTTTTTTTTTTTTAATTTTGAGACAGGGTTGATAAGTTACGCAGGGTGCCTTCGGTGCTCAAATGTGAGATCCTCCTTCTTCCACCTCCCAAATCGCTAGGATTACGGGCATACATCACTGTGCTTAGCCACATTTTTTTTGTTTAAACATTGAGATATCATTGAATTGTTTTCTGGACTTGTCAGTTTATTATTATCATTTATGTGTGTGTGTGTGTGTATGGTACTGAGGAGTAAAACCCAGGGCCTTGCACATACTTTGCAAGCATTCTACCACTGAGTGGCATGCCCTAGTCCCTTTTTTATTTTTTATTTTGAGACAGGGTCTTGCCAGACTGTGCAAGCTTGTCCCTGGCCTTGAACTTGAGATTTTTCTTCTTTGTAGCAGAAGGCATGGTTGGAAGGGTGGAGAAAATCTATGGAAAAGTGGCCATGGAATGCTCCAGCTGCTTACCGGGAAGGCTTTGGCCCTTGGAGGCTCTCTAATCCAGAAAGCCCCTTCTGTTGTCTCTTTGGCCTTGGGCATAAACCCTGCCTACCTGCAGACGTGGCAGAGCTCTGCAATAGGCAGAACATGATAACATAAATAATGTCTCACATGAAAATATACTTTAACTCACTTTTTCCCTGACTTGTAAGAATGATTAATGCTATGATAAGCATCTAATAGAAAGAACTTGAGATATTCACTTGGGGAGCAATGCACCCTAAGCCACCGGCCCCCACCTTGGTCTCTTTGACACTAACTCCTGTTGTAGAGTAATCTTTTGTGTCTGCTGGCCCTGTGTCTGCTAAGTAGTCATGACACTTCCTTGGCCTCCCTAGTTGCCAGGATTACAGGTGTGCACACCATGCCTAGCATTATTATTAATTTATATTCCCATTGATCAAGTATAATTACTTGTTTCTCATTGTTTCCTCACCAATAGATAATATTTGTGTCTTATGTGCTTACCAACATGGGTAAAAATCATTCCTATATTTTTTACTTGGACTTCTTTAATTATGAAGACTTTGAACATTTACTTACAGGTTCAATGACCAGTTACACTTTTTAAAAATACTGGCTTGTTTTCCCTATTAAGGAGCTGGTAATTTTCCTCAGTTTTGAGTTTTAAGAATGTTTTGCATATTAGAGATAATAATCCATTGCCTTTTGTTTGTTTTTTTCATTGGTTTTTGAGACAGGGTCTCATAGCCCAGATTGGCTTGGAACTTGCTATGTAGCCCAGGCTGGCTCTGGAACTTATGGTTCTCCTGCCTCAGCCTCCCAAGTGCTTGGATTAGGGACATGAGCCACCATAGCTCCTCTTTTTTTTTTTTTTTTTTTTTTTTTCTCACCTATAGCTCCTACATACAAGTGAGAATATGTGGTATTTCTCTTTTTTAGTCTGGGTTATTTTGCTTAAAATGATACTCTCTAGTTCCATCCATTTTGCTGTAAATGACATAATTTTATTTTTTTTACTGCTGAATATTACATTGTGTGTATATATACCACAATTTTTTAATCCATTCCTCTGTTGATGGACATCTGGGTTGATTCCATAACCTTGCAATCGTGAAGAGTGTCACATTAAATGCAGATGTTTCTGTAGTATGATGACTTATCTTCCTTTAGGTGTATTCCTAGAAATGATATAGTTGGATCATATGGTGGTTCTATTTTTAGTTTTGTAAGGAACCTCTATATTGACTTCCATAGTCATTGCCATATATATTGCAAACATATCCTCCAATTTGTTTCTTCTCTTAGATTTTCAATGATGCATCTAGTCCCACAGGGATGTGCTTGGGTTTGAGATTTTTCCTTGTTTCCAGTTATTTCACCTGAGACTCCTTGAGGGGAAAGTCCTCACTGACCTGGAGTGATTGATTTGATGCCAGCCAGACTATTGTTTTCATTTGCTTTTCCTTCTTTTTCTATCCTTTTTTCTCCTTAGCAAATTTTTGTTTTCTGTGAGACATAATTAGCACTTGAGAATTACCCCCCATTGATGTTTTTTGGTTTGTTTCCTTGCTAGAGAGAGGAGATGGTAAATTCTTTTTTATGATGGACCAGTCTTGACTCCTTATTTTGATTTTCAGATCAGATGTCTGAGCCACTCACAACACTCATAACTTTTTTTTTCAGCTTCTACTATTCTCTAAGCTTGGGAGCATGTGTCTACTGCCAGACCATTGATTTAGTTCATTTTGCTCAGTTTGGAAAGAGAAAGAGCGAGGGAGGAAGAGAGAAAGGGAGAGAGAGAGAAAGAGAAAGAAGTTCTGTCAACCTGTGTTTAGTCTGACTCCCTGTCCAGAAATCTAGCCTGTACCTTTTGTGTTTCTCTAGGAGGTATATCCTACTTCTTGAGTCCCCTGGAGGCCACTTTTGCTCAGAGGCATGGTTTAAAGTGGGCCAGCAACAGAGAGGCAACAGGAGCCAAAAAAAAAAAAAGGACAGTTAGGCCACATGGAAAGAAATCCTGATCTTCTCTCTCCTAAGAAAATTTCCAAAGAAGCTTTGTGCCCTAAGTGATTTAGGGCCTTTGTGAGCATGTAACATTTACACCTTCTAGCTAGGTTTCTTTCACAGAATTACTAGCTATTTATTTGTTGCAGATGTGCTCCTGAAGTGCATTTAGGAGAGTAAATGTGCTTATTTTGCAAAATAGTCACAGCTTTAATAACTCTTATAGTGTTAATAATAGATGATGTGAACCTGTAATCATGCATTGAGAACTGCGGCCAGCCTTTCCCACTTCCAAGTTTCTCAAACTTTCACCTTCATAAGAATTCTGTGGAAATTGTTAAATACCACTTTCTTGGCCCTGTTTCTAGAGGTTTTGATTTAGTAGGTAAAGGTGATGCCCAGGAATCTGTATGTAACAAACACAAAAGTAGTTCAGATATCTCTATGTTTCTAAGTACTGGCTTTGAGAAATATTGTCATCATTTGGGACAGATTTCTTGGTCTCAGTGATACTGATTTTTAGGGTTCAATAATTCTTTGTTGTTGGAGGGGCTGTTGTGTAGATGCGTAAACACCTCCAAGGGAAAAATTAATGAGAAAATATTACTTAAAATTTTTTCACTTTCACATGCAGCCATTCACAACTTTGCACCAATTTCACTGAACTAACTAAACAAATATTTCTAAGCATCTGGTATGTTTCAAGTCTTTTATATTAAAAATGTTTGATTTAATCATGGCTACCTCTTTAATACTTTAAAAGATGAAAGAAAAGGAAATATTCTTATATGTTAATGTTAAGTATGCCTTTTCCCTAGATTAATATTACCAGTAGTTTTCTGTAGAATGATATTCCCAAACTTTAAAATTGATTTTAATAAAACATTGACATTGCTTTAGAAAAGAAATATAATTCAGAATAAAATTAGTATAACTTGCTCTAGTTTTTCTAATAATGAAAGCTATTATATGTAAATTTTATACTTTTTCTTACTTAGGCAGAGATGAGGAGAAAATGATGAAGGACTTGTCATGAGACTGTTTATAAAGTATCACTCCTATTGTAATTTTGGAATCCTTCCTTGGAGAGTCTGTAGTCCATAGGAACAAATAACTATGATACCCAAGCATGCTCATTTCGGTGTGAGTTTTCCACATGATATTAAAATGTTAAAAATAGATCAGGATGTAGGGCACCCAAATATTTAACATCTTAAATCAATGGCATGAAAGAGAGAAGGAAAGAAAGAGGGAGGTGGGAAGGAAGGAAGGAAGGAAGGAAGGAAGGAAAGAAAAAGAAAGAAAAGGCAGGAAAGAAGGAAGAAAGGAAGGAAGGCAGGCAGAATGGAAGGCAGGCAGGCAAGCAGGAAGGCAGGCAGGTCAGAAGGAAGGAAAGAAGAAAAGAGTTGATTCCAGGCTGAAGCTCTGGATTCTACAACCGCTGGTCGGTAATGCTACCGAAATTCAACAGTGCAAGAGATAAATATAAAAAACGGATGCTGAAACAATCTTCTAATGCTAGGAGAAAGAAGCCTGATGACATTCGGGAACCAAGGATAGGCGGGGAGTCCTCTTTGTAGACTTTGTCCTATTCCCTGGGCAAAGGTTTGGATAAAGCTCAAGGCAGGAGAGAAGCCTTGTCTCCGAGAGGGCCCTGTTTATTGTTGCTGAGTGGAGATGGGCCTTCTGGTAGTTCTCTGTGGTATCGCTTCTTTGTATTGGAAATGTGGGACCTCTGTGGTTTAGGGAAGTAGAATCAGGCCTGGTACTCTCTTTTCCTGCTGTGTTTGACATGCAAAACTGTCAGAAGAGGACCCCTGGCCTGGAGTGGGGGAGGGATAGAAGCCCCAGGGAGCGCAAAGGGTTCTGACTTGGAAAGCTGGACAGATAATCACTGGGAAAGGCATGCGTAATGAAGAGTTGAATTCAAACCTCACTTTGTGTGATTTTCCTCTGCAGAGAACGTGCCCTAAAAGCACACACAACTGCTTGCTCTTTTAAAATGCTGTCTTCTATGTGGGGCATTTGTGAGTGTGTTTGTCTCCTCTCTCAGGATTTCTAGACGGTCCATTTTCAAAGGGTCATTAACATTATTTAAATATTCATGGTAGGGGAGGGGATGACAGACTGAAATTTCAGACCGCTTCGGAGTGCGGGATGGCTGGCCACCTGCCTAATCGAGCCCTGTGCTGCATATCAGCTGCCTCTTTCCCCACGCTGTCTTTGTTAACACACGCGCTTTGACACCACAAAGCAACCGGCCGGCCGCCTGGCCGAGCCAGTGATCTTCAAGCACCTCTGTCCACATCTCAGATTCTGGACAATATCAAAGAGAACCCCAAAACACATGAGGACACCATATTGTCTCCAAGACTCATTTCCCAACCACTTCCAACGGTCGCGCTTATCCGGGGGTCCAGTTCTGGTGCTGAGTAAGGGACGATGGGCTCTCTCCCGCCGTAGGGTAGGAAACTCAGCATCCTGGTGTGTAAGAGCGCACAGGCACCCCCCCCACCACACCCACACGCACTCACACAGCTACACCAACACCCACGCCCACTGCCCCCACGTCGACACGCCCACCCGTGAGCCAACACTGGTCCACATACCCAGACACACAGCGCCCTCCCCAGTTAGGAAACACTCAGCATCGCGCCTCTCATCTATCCTGCCATCTCCCCATCTCTCCAGTTTCTCCATTCATTTCTTGGTTTGGGTGTAGGTTCTGCCAAGGCCACCGAGAGGGGGTGTGGGTGGTTGGGGAGGGGACGAGGAAGAGGAGAGGCTGACCTAAGGCGCGGGCGCTGGGAGTGGGGCGGGGAGGGGGCGGTCCCGGGGCGAGTGGGCGGAGCTCCGGCCCCCCAGCGAGCCCGACGGCGGCCACTTGCTGCAGATGCGCTGGCCCCTGGCGGGGGCTGCAGCGCGCCTTTTCCTTGACTCTTCCGGACACCCGGAGTAAGAGGTAGCGGCCGCGCTGCTGTGGAGCGGAGCCGAACTGCGCCCAGAGGTGAGTGAATGTCCAAGTTGGGCCAGGACGCTGGCGCTTGAGTGTCCTCCCGAGTGGGAAAAGGGAAGCCGGCGAGGGGCTAAAGATCTGGAAGTCCTCAGAAACACGATTTTAAAGGGCTTTTTTGTGGTCCTTGTCTAGCGGATCGTGAGCCGGCAGCGAGTCTGACTGGAAGGGTTTTGGCCATGTGCGTTTGAATTCCCAGGTTTGAGCCAGGGCCAGGCTTTTGGCTGCTTTATCAATACTTATTCATTTAAAAAAAAAATTCCCCCCCCCCCCAGCCCCGCAATAGCCAAGAAGTACAATAAAATGTTGCTGTGCCCGAGGGCAGGCGGGGAACAGAGCCACTGGTTCCAACTCTTCGAAGAAGGCTCGGATCCTGCCTCCCGGGAAGGCAGCGTGCAGGAAGCCAGTTGGGGGCGGGGGGCGGGGTGTTTTCAGAAAGCATGAGTTTTTCTGGGAGACTGAGAAATAGGGTGGACTATTCCCGGCCATTGGGAGCCTTTTCGGACTGAGGTCTAGGGAGCCGAGCTCTGGTGACCATAAAGGAGGAGGGAGTGGTCCTCCCGCCCCAAGCGGTGGTCCGGGTCCACGCTGTGGAAGTTTGGCAAGAGGCGGGCCCTCAGCAATTGGGATCTGGTGTTTTATCTGGAGTGAAGCCGGCGCAGGTCCCTATGAGCCCTGCCTGGGAATACCAAGGGGAACAGACGGTGCAGTTCTCAGCGGAGAGCGCAGCAAGCCGTGCCCCTCATGTCCGCGGAGGCGGCGCACCCTCAGGGATGAGAGCAAGGAGACTCTGGTGGCCTCGAGAAATTTTACAGAAACGGAGTGGATTAGAGGGGCCTGAAACGAAGCCGGTGAGAGCTGGGAACCCACACTGGGGAGCGGTGGCGGAGTAAGAGGCGAAAGCCAAGGGCTGAGGTGCGTGCAGTGAGGAACCATACGGCGAGCTGGGCAGGCGAGCTGGGCCGGCGCGGAATTGTTGAGCTCCCTGGCGTTGATGCAAGACTCTTACCGCTCTGGGGATCCCTCCCACCCCGCAAAAAGGGGGAGGCTGGGAAAGAGGTGACTTGTTTACATAGACAGTGGATTATCTTTCCAGAGCCAATAAAGCCAATTTCCCGGGATTGGGAGTGGTGGTTTGTCTCTGATAGGCTGCGCGTTCAGACTTTGACAAATCAGTATCCTTCCCAGTAGCAGTTTGAAGTGCAGTGCCAATAATCAGGCAAACTTCCTAAAGGTATTATCTTTATAAAGGGACTTTGCCTACACACAAGTCTCTATAGTTCTTCTTTGAATCTGTGAGCAGATTTACTTCTCCCAAGTAGCTTTTATGTCTCAGCACATGTTCACAGGCGCCTGGAGGCTGGAGAAGTACAAACCCACCTGCCATTGTGATCCTAGGGGATTTGTTTCCTTGCCTTTGTTCTGATTAGAGTTCACTAAAGCATCACACTTTCCTTCCTGGAAGCATTCCCAATTTAACTAAACATTCTCTTTTTTTTTGCCTGGCAACATCCCCAACATTGATCAATAAAACTTTATAGTAACATGTCTAAAAATGAAGTTCATTGGGGAAGGAATTGGCTGTTTTTATTTTGTTTTGAACACAAAGAATTGCATATTCTGAACAGAGCTGTCTGCTGCCAGCTCTCTCCTCCCCAGTTTTGGCACTTGGTCTTTTCCTTAAAGAGCATCTTCTCCTTTGAATGGTGGGCACCCAAAAAGTCATGTACACCCTGCAATTATTTTTACTGCACCAATGAAATTGGCCCTGAGCCAGGAAAAATAAAATTCATCCTGCATGGGTCTCCAAATCCCAGACCTAACAGACTGCGCAGAGGAGTTCATTTCAGTTTCTTCCTGGGATGCTGAGGTGCAATCATGAAAGGGATGGCTGGGCTTTGAGTTGGGACAAACATTTTGAAATCCTCATTATCTCAGAGTTTTGGCATGACAGTTGGCACAGCTTCCTGCCTGCAGAGTTCAGAGTAGTGTAGTCAGAATTCATTTCACATTCATAAGCGGCTTTTTCTGACTTCAGTAGCCTCAGGATCTTTTGCAAGTAAGGTAAAGCAGGTTGCCTTGATTTTAACTTATCAAGGGAGGGGAACATAACCCACTGGTTGTTTCATTTCTAAATTCTTCTTTTTTTTCTCCAAGACTGGTGAGTTAAACCCTGGGCCTCATGCATGCTTTTTTGCAAATGATCAACCACTGAACTGTACCCCTAGACTTCATTCCTAAATTCTTCAATATTTTATTATAGAACTAACATATTAAATGTGACCATTAAAAATGCTAACACTTTGGACTTATTAGGTATAATTATTGTCTAGATCTATCCTTATAGATTTAGTTAATGGGCTCTTAAAATACCCAGGTCCCAGATTTCTTTCTATTTTGGGGGGGAGGGCGTTACTACCAAGCGCTCTACCAACTGAGCTGTAACTGCAGCCTATGCAACTGAGGGAAATCCTGCCTCAAAAAAAACAAAAACAAAAACAAAAAAACCCCAAATAAATTAAAAAAAAAAAAAGGTTTTCCTCTTTATAAGATAATCTTTTCTAAGAACATATAAGACTAATATTCAGCCTGGCCCCATGGCTCATGCCTATAATAACAGCAACTCCAGGAGGATCATAGGTTTGAGGCCCAAGGCAGCCTGTGTGATTTAGCAAGACCCTGTCTGAAGACAAAAAATAAAAAATGGGTTGGTAGTGCAGACCAGTGGTAATGCATTTGCGAAGTATGTGTAGGCCCTGGATTCAACCTTTACATACTGGGGGTGGTGGTGGTGGTGGTGGTGGGGAGACTAATATTCAAATTTTGATATTTGCCCTCCACACATATTTTTCAGGAACCTATTATGGGAAAGTTGAAACCATCTCTATTCTCAAATGTAAACTTGGCTCAAAGAGAAAGTTGTAGAATTTGACACTTGATATTTTCAGTAGTATTTTGTTATCTAAAGTACTTAAGATGGAGTGCTGTAAGTAACGGAATATCTGGTGTTTAAACCTAAGATTTGAAGCTCTTTCAACTTATTCTTTCTTTCTTCTTTTTTTTTTTTTTTGCAGTCCTTGGAGGTTGAACCCAGGGCCTTGCACATTGCAAGGGCTCTACCACTCAAGTGCACCCCACCCCATTTTTTATTTTTTATCTTGGAACAGGGTCTCACTAAATTACACAGGCTGTCTCTGGCCTTGAACCTGTGATCTTCCTGCCTTAGCCTCCTGGAATTATTGGGATTACAGGCGTGGGCCACCATGACCCACTTTGTTTCAGTTTTTATTGATGAAAGTATTTCTAAGGTATAACGAATGGCTGCCCTGCCTTCTAGCATTGGAGTTTACTGTGGTGAAGAAACTTGTGGGCTCCTATTGACAGGTTGGGGTTTTGTGATCTCAGTGTGATGCTAGCATAGATTATGAGTTATGATTTGATAAGGTTGTAGAAGTATAATTGTGGGTCTGCTCCAGAACAGAGTAGGTGCTTTTTAGAAACTAAAATCCTCAATGCTAATTTAATTTCTGTTCTTTGTTCCACTCTCTTGAAAGTTGAGTCCTAGAAAAATGTAATGATCAGACCTCTTCCTTCTTGGAACCATAAGACAGGATGTGCTTTCTCCAGAGTCTGTGGCTGGTTGTTTTTTTTTTTTTTTTTTTGGTTTTCGGGCCAATTCTGAAGTGGAGGAGGTGCAGGAGAGGACAGATAGCATGGGCAGAGGGCCTGAGAGCATGTACAGGCCTTGTGCACCTCTTTCCCCTTTTAGTGCCCCTGTCTCCCATCTTGGAAGGCCAGTGCTTCCAGGCCCAGAGGGGAAACACTTGAGTAGAATCAAGAGACATGTGACTGGAATTTGTTCCTATCTTAATGGCAGTCTCAGAGTGACCAAATGAGCCATGTAGCTGTGGAGGCAGAATACCGAGGGGATCCTTGGCCCAGGAGACGGCCAGGATGGATATGAGGTGATGGGGCTTTGTTTTGTCTTCTAAGTCTTGGGAAGATAACACATACTGTGGGAGGTCATTGTAAGTGAATGTGAAGGAAGGGAAGAGAGCTGTAGAACTTGGTGGGGAATCTCTCTATGACTTGATCCCTTTTTGTCCCTTAGGGGTGGATGGAGGCTTTGTGGATTTTTTTTTTCCTGGTATTTGAGGGCTAAACCCAGAGTGTCACGCATACTTTGCAATCACTCACTCTACCACTGAGCTGTACCTGCAGCCTCTTTATATTTTATCTTGAGATGGTCTAGCTAAGTTACACAGGGTGCCTTTCTGGCCTCAAACTCACAGTCCTCCTGCCTCTGCCTCCTGAGTCACTGAGATTACAGGTGTGTGTTCCCACACCCTGCCTTTCTGGATGGTTTTGATGTTTGATTGGGGCACACCAGGTGAGCAGAGCCAAATACACAGATTTGGCAATTATCTAGAACTATGGCATAGTCAAAGAACTGTAGCACCCTGGCCAAGTTCTGTGTAAGAGTTTGAGCATGTCACAGAAGTGGAAACTTAGTTCATTCATGTATAAAGATGGGGATACACAAACCTACCTACTTCAAAATTTACGTTAAATGAGGTATAGGTGGAAGTATGTTGTACATGTTGTATTTCCCTTCCCCCATATGTGTTCTTAAATTAACCAAAGACTTCTTTCATGTTTATGACTGATACAAATGATAAAGAGTTTTTGATCCACTTGAAGTTTTCTGTTTTCTTTTGTTTTTGTTTTTGTTTTGTAATACAGGGTGAGGAAGAGGGGTTTGAACCCAGGGCTTCACATATGCTAGGCAATGTGGGTCACTCAGTAACCCTCAATGTTAAGGATGCTATTAGGACTCTCCTTCCCAAACTCTGCCGCAGAGCTGCACACCTGTCCCAAGTAAGCAGTTTTTAATTTAAATGCCAGTGACAGATCAGTTGTTCGGCCTTCACATTGATCTAGAAACTTTGACTATGGAGGGTTTTCAACCCTGTCTCTTCCAACCTCTGACCTCCTCCTTTTGACATGGGGGCTTTTGCTTGGCTGTCTTCTCTCCTCCTCTCATTCTTGAAGAACTTGCACCATTGGTAGTTTTTCTATTTTTTCTTTCTTCTCCTTCCTCTTCCCTTAAAATTCTACAATTACAAAGGTGGGCCCTGATTCTTGAGGTGGGCTTATTGGTATCGGTGGGATTTCTGGTACCCAGCTCCAGCACCAGGGCCTCCAAACTTTATGGATTTGCATGATGGGGGTCAACCAGCAGGCTCTGGTTGGACAGGATGTCCTCTATCTCCTTCTTGGGAATCTTCATCCAAATATTTCTGGTATAGACCACCAGGCTTTAGAGATGGACCGTTGGTAGCGTAAATCTGGGCCATGTGACCATCACCCTTCACATGGAGCCAGCACACCTCTCTTTGCCTGGAAGCAGAGCAGACTCCAGTAACTTGGACTGCAGTTTATGTGGCTTGATCATCCCCAGGAGATGTCCATTCACCTTCATGAGCCCGTTTCCCTTTTTTGCTGCGCCATGTCTGTGGTGGCCTTGTGTCCAAAGACCTGCACAGACTTCAGTGGGCCCTTGATCGCATGGTTGTGAGCATGGATGTGAGCTCCTCATTGTGCTGTGTCACAATCGGAAATGCTAATTTTTCTTTGAGTCCTCTTTACATTTTAAGCAAGCCAGAAATTGCTTCTTATTGGGAAAATGGACTCTGACTTTTGGGAACCTAAACCCCAGGTTTAAGATCACTCAGTAACTCTCAGTGTTACAGATGCTATTGGGACTCTCCTTCTTCCCAAACTACTGTGAGTTTCTTTGCAAGCTCTAATGAGTTGGCTACTTACTAAGGCAGGAAGGTGTGTTAGTATATAAAGGGACAATTTGCAATGAGGTTTGAAATAAAAAAAAGGTTATGAGAAGAGCCTGAGAAGTCCAGATAAGACAGATTTGCATAGAGTTTGGTGGTTGGATGGATGATTTTGTAGCACCATGGTGATGTGCACAAAGCAGAATCATTATTTTGATTTAATTCTTAAGCATTACAAGCCATTCTTTTAAACAAACATCTAAAATTATCCTCTACTCTTGGTACAAACATCTCTGCCAATTGGAAGGAGCGACCTAGCCCTGCAGTTCTGGGCTAGGATGAACCTGTACATTTTATGAAGTGTGTTAGTTAGAAAAATGAGCCAGGGATTCACGTGCTACATGACTTAAAAAGCAGAAAACCAAAGTGCCTGACTCAGTCCTCTGTGAAAAGTTTTCTTTTCAATTAGTGTCTGCTGGAGAAAATCCCCATCTCAAAATGTCTATGGGACTGTCCAACTCAGATCCTATGATGCTCCAGCATCTATATTCTGTTTAAGGTCCCTGGACCTATACTACTTGCCCAATTTTCTAGGATTCAGCCTTGTTTACTGGCCATGTGGTCAGCCAACTGCAGCATCCGTACAGGGAATCCAGGGGCTGGCACTGGCACAGCTGTCAAGACCACATGCCTTTGAGCTGCCTGCCTGGGTACTGTGTTTTTTTTTTTTTTTTTTTTTTTTTTTTTTTTTTTTTTTTTTTTTTTTTTTTTTTTTTTTTTGTAAGGCAGGTTCTCACTGTACAGCCCAGACTGGCCTTGAACCTGCAGTCTTCCTGCTTCAGCCTCTCCAGTGCTGAGATTACAGGCATGCATCGCTATGCCTGATGTGGATGCTGGCTTTTAAACTGTCTCTCCTGGGGATGCTGAATGAAGCTTGAGAATTTACTGCCTCAAGGCAGGAGCCCAGAGTAGACACTGAGCATCTCCTCACCAACCCACATGTGCAGTCCTGTCTCTAATTTAGGATGTGGGAAAATATACCCTGGACTAGGTCCTTAGGGAAATTCTTAAGTAAGCTATAAATCCTGAATTGCCTGCCTTAGGTCTTGAGTAACCTCATGTCTAGAGCTCAGGCAAACCTGTTGCTATTTTAACAGGTCTGTGGATTATGCTTGAGCTTTCTGCTTTGTGGAGTTCCTAAACTCCTCACCTACTGTCTGGGACTGGTGAGGAATTGAGGCAGTGTATAAAGATAAGGAGATACAAGTCCAGAAATACAATAATTCTTGTTTTGGTTCTGGGGATTGAACCCAGGCCACACATATGCTAAGCATGTACTTTACTACTGAGCTACACTCCCAGCCCCCAGAAATATTAACCTCTCGTTAAGCTCTGTAAAGATACACTTTATTGCTTTGCACATTCTTTAGCAAGAGACTGTCTTAATCCATTCAGTCTGCTACAATGAAATGCCATTCATTAGGAAGGTTATAAACCATGGAAATTTGTGTCTCATAGTTCTGATGGCTGGGCAGTCTGAGATCCAGGCACTGGCAGATTTTTATGTCTGATGAGGGCTTAATTTTTTGGTTCATAGATTGCATCTTGCTGTGTCTTCACATGAGGAAGAAACAAGGAGTCTTTCTGGGGCCTTTTTATAAGGACACTAATCCTATTCACAGGGTCTTTGCCCTTATGACATAATCATCTCTCCCAAGGGTCTACCTCGTAATTCCATCATTTTGGTGATTATCTTTCACCACATGAATTTGAGGGAGGGGTCATAAACATTCAGGCCACAGCAGGGACCTTGAGGAAGATTCTCCTTATGCAGAATATGGATAAGTATTGTTGCTAGAACAGTTTTTCCAGGGTGGCCAGAGGAGGCTGAGCTGGAAATTTCTCCATAGTGCAGTGCTCTAGGTTAGTTGGATGTGGGCTTTAGAAGAGAATTTTGCTAGGATTTCCAGGTTTTTACCCTCTTGTGGGTTAGAAGACATGTGTGGATGGGACTGTACCCATGCCACACCACGTTCCAGGAAGAGGGAGAGGGCTCCTCAGGAGGCCATCTTGCCCACAGCCGGTGGCTTTTTCCAGGGTATTTGAGGTGATCCTGAGGGATTAGGACTGAGTGAGTGCTTCCTGTAGCTGAGACCCTGGTGGAAAGTGCCAACCCTAAGGCAGGGGAAAGAGAGGGATATTATCTGCCTTTCTTGCCACCCTGTGATTAGTTGCCTGACTTCAGTCTCTAATGCTGTCCTCTGCCAGTGCCTAACACCTGGGTGAAGTGTGTGTAGGTGTGGGGAAGGCCAAACCACATTTTCTGGCAGCGGTTAACTGTTTTCAGCCCCTCTTCCGGTGTGGCTGACGGCATCAGCTTACATAATCATGATATCATGCCCCAAGTGGAATAATGCAGAACCCTACTTTGGAGCGGTGCCTCACTAGGCAAGTTTTTTTTTTTTTTTTTTTTTTTTTTTTTTGATATTTTCTACAAACAGAGAAAGATACCATTGTTTAACTGTTTTTATGTGGGGAGTTTGAGGGAGTGATGTTTCCCAAAGGGATAACTTTCATTTCATATTCTAGAAAGTGCAAGTAGTTGACAACCCTGAATTCAAAAGCTTTTTCTGTATGTGAATTAAAAACAAGGGACTATGTGCCATGTGTGGTGTGATTCTGAAGTTACATTTAGGTTGGCAAATTAGTATTTTGCATCAGAAAATTCTATCTTTGCAAAGGATAGTAAGAATTCCCCACTGATACAATTACAGATGATCAGAATTCATTTATTTTAGGAAGAAAATGAACAAACTACATTGGAAGCTTAGATCATATTGACAGTGATTGTGCTAATTCCTGTTTGGGATCATTTTTCCTTTAGAGGAAAGTTTGGGTCAATGTTAAATGCAGCATCGAAGGGATGGGAGAGTGTGTTGCTTTTCCTACAATCACAGTGTGTACATTGTTTTTAAATATTCTTTTCATCCTATGATTTAGTATCAGAACAATTCACAGCCATGGAAGGATGCCAGATGTTAGTTATGGTGGGACCAGCACAGAGGGTGTTAAGATAGAGGAGTGAGAAGAGAAGAAAGCTTCCTTTGCCAGCCCTCCTTGAGAATGGATTAAGTGCTCTCTTCTGGGGAATTCCCTGCAATTTTCAGGGATGCCTTGATCTTGAGGTTCCTAGGCACGGTGAAGTTGTTAGGTGCCATTGAGGTTTTCAATGGCTGATTGTTTTGGGAATATTTTCAGGAGTGAACTGCCACATCCTTCTTTCATTTTTGTGGTGCTGGGGATTGAACCCAGGTCCTCAGAAAGTGTGGAGCAGTGCTCTACCCATTGAGCTAAAACCTCAGCCCATGGTGATAGGAATTGCTAAGAGGGAAGGGTGAGGGAATAACATGTTTCAAATGCCAAGTGCTAAAGTTAGTGTGGCTGGGACTTAGCTCAGTTGGTAGAACACTGCTCTATAGTCTCTGAAGTCTTAGGTTTGATTCCCAGCACCGCAAAATGGGAGAAGGATGTGGCAATCCACTCCTAAGACAATCTCGAAACAAGCAGCCATTGAAAACCCTATGAAGGTCACTGTGAGTCTTACATGACTGGATGGCACCTAACAACAACAAAGTTGGTTGCTCCACTATCTTATTTAATCTTTACAATCACTATCGTTTTTCAAATGTGAATACTGGGGTACCCAGGGACTTTAGGTAATCAGCCAAGGGTCCTACAGGTACTAAACAGCAGACCAGTTTTCCTGCCTAGCTCGCTCTTTCTGAACAAGAGCTGTGGGGCCTTGCAGAGTCTCTATTACCAGGAGCTTGTTAAGATTAGAGAATCCTGAGCCCCATTTCAAACCTACTGAATCAGAATCTGCATTTTAACTCCTATAATATCAGCATTTAGCAGACTCAGGAGGATCTTAAATTCAAAGCCAGCCTGGATTACATAATGACACCATATCTCAAAGAACAAAACAAAACAAAAACAAGGGCCATAGCCCAGGTAGAGTGCTTGCCTAGCATGTGCAAGGCCCTGGGTTCTGTCCCCGCCACTGAAATGACAACCAAGCAAGCAAGCAAGTAACCAAAAAACCTCAAAACTCTACTTTAACAAAATTATCAATGATTCCTGTGCACATTAGAGTGTGAGGAAGCTCTGCTACCATGGACTTGGAAGAAGGCTTGGCAGTTACCACTATGAAAACTAGACTAGAATCACTAGACTGGACCAGAAAGAGGAGTCTATTTCAGGGAGGGGAAGGGTGTTATTAGAGTCTGGTGGAGAGAGACCAGGGAAGCAGCTAAACACCCTACAATGCACAGGGCACCTCAACAGAGAATTATCCTGCCCAGAATGTCAATAGTGCTGATGTTGAGAACCCTCGTCTAGTTGTTTGCACCTAGAACTCTCATCTTGCAGATATGTTTCTGTAGCTTCAGATGTATGCAAATCTCTAGCAACCAGATCTTAAATGAGATGATACAAATTGCAGTTTGCTATGTAAATGTGAATCTTTTTATTGAGACTTGAAGAGAGAAAAAGAGCTTACATTAAAGCATGAATGGTTTCCATTAGTGTTCGGAGAATATCTGGCTTTAATACCAAGAAGGCAGTGGAAGTGTTTCTGAATAAGTGTCCATGATGAGAATGCTACCGGATGACACCCACTCCCCAGTCCTCCTACCTGGCATCAGTCAGCACCTTCTTTCTTTTACTCCTAAGACTCTCCCAGGCCAGGGTCCTACCTTTTAGCTCCTAAGCAGGTTGTGCTGGGTCAGCCATGCCACCTGGAAGCTGGGGGAAGAAAGAAAAGAAATGCCAGGCAAGGGAATGGAGGCAAAGCCTCATTCTTACCTCCTTCCTTTTTGCTAACCCCACCCCCAGCTGCACCTGTTCTTACTGACGTCCTTCAATGCTGCCCCCATAGGTACTTCCTCTGGCAGACACCTCACCTGTCTTGTCTCCTTTCTTCTTTCCCTCTTTTTTTCCCTTCCCTTTCCTTTCCTTTTCTTTCTTTTTTTCTTTTTTAAGGTTCTTGCCTAGAATAAGTAGAACTATATCCCCTCCACCTTCTCTGTCTTTCCTACCTCCTTTTTTTTTTTTGGTGAGCTGAAAATCAATTTGAGTCATGACTGGGAAGTGAAACTATCATGCTTATTGTATGTTGAGGGCCAAAAAAAAAAAGTTTCAAAATGAAATTATATCTGATAATAAAAAACCAAATAAACTCTGCTGTTAATCTGCAGGTTTCTTCTTCCTCCTCTTCCTCTCCTTCTTCCTCCTCCTCTTCTTCTTCGGATTAGATTTCAGGACTTCTGGCATGTTAGGCAAATAATGTACCATTGAGCTACATCCCCTGCCCATTAACTTACTGTTGTAAAAGCCCCTTTGAGAATCACTACAAATATCTTCACCTAATTTCTTGCTTTACTCTGATTAAACTTATGATCTTGAATTCTAAAACAGTTTTTTTCTCTGTCCTATTGTGTCTTCCTGCTTTTCTTTAGTTGTTGGACTTTGAGTGTATATTGTCCATAAAGTAGGTCGTTCTAGACAAGTTTTGGAAGCAAACTGGATTTATAATCAAAGCATTCCAAGGAAAAGAGACTTCTTTGCACTTGTATTCCTTTTCTTTTTGCAACTTTCATTTTCTTTGCAAATGAAAGGTGAGGCCTTAAATGAGAAAGGAAGTTGTGGGCAGCTCCTGGCTGGCTGCAGAGCAGGCACCCCGGGCATTTGGACTTTCTGGCCGGAGTGGAATGTGTCTCCCTAATGGCGGGAAACCGTGTTTTGTCCAGCTGATCTAGTCTAGGTGGCTCTAATTTTAAAAATGGGGAGCTGTTTGCCTTTGTGGAAAGGTGGAGGGTAAGAACATGAGAGGATGCTATGGAGGATTATCGACTGTGTCACAGAAAGGGAAGGTTTGGCACCTAGAATTGATCTCTAGTAATTGTCTTGAAAAGAATTTGAAAATTGCCGGGGCGTGGTGGCGCATGCCTGTAATCCCAGCGGCTTGGGAGGCGGAGGCAGGAGGATTGCAAGTTCAAGACCACAGGCAGTCTGCAAAATTTAGCGAGACCCTGTCTCAAAAAAAGAAAAAAAAGTGGGCTGAGGGTGCAGCTCAGTGGTCCAGCACTTGCAGAGTATGCAGGTGTGAGGCCCTGGGTTCAACCCCAGTACCGAAAAAAAAAAAAAAAAAAATTGGAAGTCAATATTGGAAACAATTTCTCCTTTTATTTTCTTTTCTTATTTTCTCTTTTCTTTTATTCTTTTTTCTTTTCTTTCTTGTACAGAGGATCAAACCCCAGGCCTTACCCATGCTAAAGTGCATGTTCTACTACTAAGCTATAATTCAGGACCCCATTTTAAAAAAATTAGTCAAAAAGGTATATAAATTAGAGGAAGAAAACCAAGATCTAGGTGTCTGAGAAATGGCCTACTATGCTTATATGTATAATTTTTTCTGAGATAGGCTGTCACCACGTTACACAGGTTGACTTTGAACTCCTAGGCTCAAGTGATCCTCCTCTGTCAGCCTCTCCAGTAGCTGAAACTATGGGCACCTGCCACTATGCCCAGCCTATGCCTTTTATTATTGTAATCAATGATTTAATGCTTGCTATGGGTCAGGTACATCTTATTTTATCCTAACAACCACTCTGTGGGTAGTTTAAATCCCATTTTAAGGATGAAGGCATTGCAGCTGGGAGAGGCGAGATGAGCTGGTCAAGGCCAGACCTTCAGCACATACATTTTTCTTTTGCTTTGGTTTTGCGCAGGCCAAGAATTGCAGCTAAATAGCTATCTTGGCCCACTCTCATCAAGAAAGATAAAAGACAAATTTTTACTTTGGATATGGCTGAGTTAGTCATCCTAACTGCCTGAACATCATTTACTTTGGCTAGTTATTCCCTTGATTTTATTATTTATTTATTTTTAAATTAATAATTATTAAAAAAAATTTCCTTAGTCTTTTTTGAAACAGGATCTCACACTGCAACCTAGGCTGCCCTGGAACTTGTACTGTGTAGCCCAGGCTGGCCTTGAACTCCTGATCCTCCTGCCCATGCCTCCTGAGAATTGGGATTATAGACATGCGCAGCCACGCCCTGCAATCTCTTAATTTTAAAGGCAATCTCTGCTTGCCCATCCTTTTCCTTGTTGGCCTTTGTCCCCTTGAGCTGCCTCTTCTCCCCAACCCACCTATTAGTGTATTGTCACATCTCACGGACTCCACAGGGGTCCCCTTGGCTTGATAATGTCTGTCATCTCTTGTAAGATCCATCAAACCCACTTCTTCACAAATGATGCCTTTCAAAGTCTGTCTGGGAAAATGCTAGTATCATTATTCAGGTAACTGCTACAAATCCTTGCACAAGTAGAAATGCCCAGTTACTGAGGCTTTATGAAGGAGGCATCCACACCAAGGACAGAGTTTATAGGAATAGAGGAAGGTGTAATACAATGTGGGTGCAACTAAATAAAACTTCAAACCTTTAACACAGGTCTATTTTTATCCACAAATTGTGGTCAGGCTTCTTTCAGAAGAGTGTAACTTGGAAAATAGTACACATTTTTTATATTTTTTCAGGGAGTTCAGTCTTCCACAGAGTAAATACCCTTTGAGTTTAAAGTGGATTTAAGATGGGCTCAGTGATGCCTACCTCTAATCCCAGCAACTCAGGAAGCGGAGGCAGGAAGATCCCAAGTTTGAGGCCAGAGGCAGCCTGTGTAACCTAGTGAGAACATGTCTCAAAAATAAAAGTAATATAAAATAAAAATGGGCTGGAGGTGTAGTTCAGTGGTAGAATACTTGCAAAGGCATGTGTGAGGTCCTGAGTTCAACTCCCCAGTACTAAGGAAAAAAAAAAAAATCAAGCCCTACTGCAAACTACAAGTGCCAAATAAGGATTATCACTTTTAACCCTCATAACAACCTCTGAGGGAGGTACCATTATTATAATTTTCTTTTCTTCTTTTGTTTTTTTGAGGCAAAGTCCCACTATGTAACCCAGGCTGGTCTTGAACTTGCTAAATAGTGCAAGCTGGCCTTGAACTCATTATCCTTCTGCCTCAGCCTCCCAAATACTGGCCTTAAAGGCACTTGGCATCACAACCAACCTCATTGTTGTACATTTTTTATTTATTGTTACAGATAAAGAAAATGAAGCACAGCAGTTTAGGACAAAGGTTATGTAGTGGGTAGCAAAGCCAGGATTTGAATCCTTGCACTCAGGCTTTTATAGCCAGTCTCTACATTATTATTTATTCATTTACTTTGTGTAGTGCCAGGGATCGAACTCAGGGCCGTGCACATACCAAGCAAACACTCCACTACTGAACAGTGTCCCCACCCCCATCACGTTCTTTCTACTGCCTTCTTAGTACTTAATGCAAATGAAGCTTGTCCTCTCCTTGTGCTTGGAGAAATGAATCTGCATCCATAAACAAAAGTTTATAAAAAAAAAGTTAAAATCACTGAAAAATTTGCATAATTCAATTTTGTCTCCAGGCCTGGATCCTGTCCAGCAGAAAATTTAACCTCAGTTTCAGGGCCTAATGTTTTAGAAGGTGCTAGGTGGTGGGAACCTATAGCCATACTGTCAAATCCTGTCTGATCTCGGAAGCTAAGGCTGTGAATGGGAGACCCCCTGGGAATGGTATAGGCTTGGGAGAAGGACCTGGCAGCCCACTCCCAAGACAATCAGACATCGAAAACCCTATGAATAGTAGAGAAGGACTGACATAGTGCTGGGCACAACACAGTGTCAAGGAGTGTTTTGTTCTGTTGTATGTAGGGTCACTATGAGTTGGACCCGACTCAGTGGTATTTTAATAACAACAATAACAGGTTGTGGGAAGAAGACCATGCAACACCTGCCTGCACTGATTTTAGCTGTGATTTCTAGTACATGTTGTATTAGTTTGATAGGGCTACCATAGTAAGTACCACGCACTAGGTGGTTTAAACAACAATTTTTTCACATAGGTAAGAAAACCAAGATCAAGATGTTAGCAAGGTTGGTTTCTTCTCATGGCTGTGAAGGAAGGTTCTATTCTTTGGTTTATCAATGTCCATCTTCTCCCTGTGTCTTTATAGCATCTTGCCTGTGTGCATGTCTGTGTCCAAATGTCTTCTTATAAGAACATCAGTCATATTGGATGAAGACCCACCCTAAAGACTTCATTCACTTCATAACATGAAGTCCTCATATTAGGACTTGAATAGGAGAACTGGGGACATGGAGGGGTGCACAAAGCATCCCATAACACTTGTTTCCATTGCCTTGAACTGTTTCTTTCCTCACAGTCAAGTTTGAGGCTCTCCACTAGTCCATGCAGGTGTGGACCAGGCCTTGGGAATCCTTGGTAAGTCTAGGATCTAAAGCTGAGAATCCCTCTTTGAAGTTTTGCCAGTTCCTTTAGAAACTTCCAGGGAACAGGGAGAAATACTTGGAGGTAGAGGGAGAAAGAGCCCTTTCTAGAACTCCTTGAATAATCTTATTGATAGCTTAGATTTTATAAAAGTCAGGAAGAACCTTACTCCTTGACATCAGATTCAAAACAAGCAGCTAAGAACATGGCTGCTTGCTTAATGAGGAAGAAAAAGAAAGTAAAAGAAGATACCATCATTAAAAAAAAATAAAAGGTCATGGAAAATGATTTTCAAAAGGAGAAAAGTCAACTGGAATTCTCTGGTGGTGATATGTTCATCCTTCTTCAAGGGAAGTGCCTGTCTTTGACTTGAGCTCAGCCTCGACTTTGAGGATGGTAGGTGCGAAACACCTTGTAGTGAGGTGGCTCAGAGTGTTTGAGGGTCTAAATGTTCCATTCACTTGAAGGGCACCCAGTGGAACAAGACTGGCTGGTTAGTGGTGCATCTTGTGCAAAGGCTACGGGACTATGATTTGTAGGGAAGGTTATGAGTTGAACTGTCACCCACTGCCAGGACAGCTCTCTGGCACTGGGACCAGAGCAGCTCCTTTCATTACCTCACCTCTGAAAGAGGAAGAGATTCTGGCGAGGTCTCAAAGATGTACTTTCTCAGAGTTTGATGTTTCCTCTTACTTCTACTCAGCTGGAAAGGGCATGTTCTGAGAGTGACCTGTGGGCTGCTAGACTGTGGAACACAGCCGTGACAGCCTTGAATGGCTTGTTGCTGTTAGCGGTCCTTGGTGTCACACCAAAGGTTGTGAAGGGCCAGGTTTTTTGACATCTGTGACAGCATTGTGACTTCTGCCTGAAAGCCCTTTGAAGGCATGGTACAGAAAAGGTATTTCCATGGTAGACATTTGCTCTTCTTGTGTTTTGTTTTGTTTTGTTTTGTAGTGCTGGGGATTGAACACAGTCCCTCATGAGTACTAAGCATGCACTTTACCACTAAGATATACCCCCAGCTTGTTCAGTTTTTGCCTTTGTTTTTTATTTTAATTGTGGCAAATACACATAAGATTTATCATCTAAACTATTATAAAGTAGACTGTTCTAAACTGGGCGTGGTGGCACACACCTGTAATCCCAGAGGCATGAGAGGTGGAGACAGGAGGATTGAAAGTTTGAGGCC
>VMDO01000121.1:139907-224797 GCA_007922755.1 Pedetes capensis
AAAAGGGCTGGAGGCGGCAGCTCAGTGGTCCAGCACTTGCACAGCATGCAAGTGCAAGACCTTGGGTTTAACCCCCAGTACCACAAAAAAAAAAAAAAAAAAAAGGGGGGGGGGCTGAGGGTGTAGCTCAGCGGTCTAGCAATTGCAAAGCATGCAAGCCTGGAGCCCTGGGTTTAACCCCAAGTACTGCAAAACAAACAAATAAAAAAAGGGTACCCCGTTCTCTAGCATTAAGTACATTCACATTGTTGTGTTAGCCATCACTATCATCTATTCACAGAACCCTTGCAGCCTGCAAAACTGAAACTCTTTGCCCATTAAACAATAACTCCCCATTCCCCTTTCTCCAGCCCCTGGCAACCACCATTCTACTATCTGTGTCTATGGATTTGTTTAGTCTAGAAACTGCATGTGAGTTCTATTATGTAGTATTTGTCTTTTTGAGGCTGTCTTATTTCACTTAACGTAATGCCTTCAACGTTTATCTATACTGTAGCATATGTCAGAATTTTATTTATTTATTTAGAGACTGGATTTCAGTATGTTATGTTGCCCAGGTTGATCTCAAACTCCTGGGATCAAGTTATCCTTCTACCTCAGCTTCCCATGTAGCTGGGACTACAGGCATCTGGCACTGTGCCTGACTTTCCTTCTTTTTTAAAGCTAAATAACATGAGTTCCATCCCTGGCACTGTAAGGGCATTGGTTTCAGAGTTAGATAGCCCAAGCTCAAATCCTGTTGGAGCACTTCCTATCTGTTACTTTGGACAAATTATTGACCCTTTGTAAGCTTGGTTTCCTCATCTGTAAAATACAGAGTTACCTCACAGAGTTATGAGAAAATGTAGGTAGAGAGTTTAACAGAGAGTCTGGCCCATGGTTAGCACCTGGTACTAAAATACAGGGGTAGCAACATATTGACCAGTCAATGTCAGTCATTTGGCTTGTCCCCTTAATATGATTGTAAATGGCAATATCTGTGTTTGCTGCAATTTTTCTAGTGTTCATTGTCCCTATTCTGCCTTTCCTCCTTTTACCTTTCCTTAAAATGGTAGTTTTAGTAAATACAGTATCCTGTTTGTGAGGCTCTTATCAAGGAAAGAGGTAGCTGTTCATTTGTTTCTATCAGATAATTGATAATAAAAGTACACACAGCCTTAGTTTCTTATTGGGAAGATACAAAAGGAGGAAGGAAAATAAGTTAGTCTATATATCATCTAAGTGACCAGAGAGAGTTACTAGCTTGCTCCATCCAACTCCACGAAGATTATGGAGAGTGGGTGTCAGGGTTCAATCTGTTTGGGTGGACAGTGATTTCATGGCTGTTCTCTCAGATCAGAATTTCATATTTACGTTATTTTAATCTCAAGTATGAAAATACCCTCATTTTTCTAATCATAATTGTTGTGTGTGTGTGTGTGTGTGTGTGTGTGTGTGTTGGGATTCCAAGCCAGGACCTTATGCATGCTAAGCATGCGTTCTACTACTGAGCTATATCCCCAGCCACAGGAAAACTTTTTAAAGTTAAAATAAAGTAAAATCAGATAGTTTTGCTGAATGGAATATTTTGCTATTGAAACATGCCCTAAGGTATTCTAGATTGTAGGTGTAAGACATATCATCTGTCTGCTGCTGCATTGCTTACTTTTTTCTTCTTTGTCTGCTTGGTATTTTCCCACTCAGGAGTTCATTGACTTCAAGGCAATTGAATCTATTATTAGCCGGGAAGAAAAACAAAACAAAAAACATCTGAGTCTCCTTAGTCCCAACAATAGATTTTTTTAAAAGCATTGTACCCCATCCTCTTTAAGAAGGCATTTAAGGGGGGTGGGTGTGAACAGAGGAATTTCCTCCTCCACCCAGCTGTAAGCTAATATTGTGAGAGAGAGTTATCCAGGTCTCAAGTTTCCTTCCTATGGCTATTGCTTTGTATTTTTGTTTACTAGTATTAAATGAAGACTTCCTTCCAAATACTAGTTAAAACTGAATGATTTGTACTTTAATTTGCAGACTTCTGTGCTTTGCTTAGATTAATTCAAGATTTCTTAGACCCCTGCTGGGGTTCTTTCTACACCTCCCAGGTCATTCTGATGTTGTCTTTCTATTAGCATTTCTGATCAGGAATTTCTTTTGTGTTGAACATTGATTGCTCAGTCTCTCAACTGGGTAAGACATGTTGTGCTACCTTAAAATTTAATTTTTATCTTTGACACTAAAAGTGAAAATAAAACTTGGCGGATTTATTTTGTCAATTTAAATTTTGATGTGTTTCTTTTTACCAGGATCCTTTGACAATAATGAGGCAGCAGTGGTTGAAATACCTCTTGTGTAGCTTTTAAGCAAATGAGAATTTATCTATTTATTTGTGGTACTTTGGGGTTGGAGGTTGAACCCAGGTCTTCCTACATACTTTGTAAGTGCCCTACTACTGGGCTCTACTCCAGCCCATTTTTTTTATTTTGAGGCAAGGTGTTGCTAAGTTATGTAGGCTGCCTATGGCCTTGCCTCCAGCCTGCACGTGAGGATTTTAGCAAGTGAGAATTTCCCAGAGGCAAATTTAGATTTGCATTTGTTTATGTTCTAGACTTTTCATTTCTTTCCTTTCCTTTTCACCTTCCTCTCTTCTTCCTTCCTTCCTTCCTTCTTTCTCTGCATGCCTTGCCTTGCTTTGCTTGCTTGCTTGCTTTCTCCCTTTCTTTCTTTCTTCCTTTCTTTCTCTCTCTCTCTTTCTTTCTTTCTTTCTTCCTTTCTTTCTTTTTGGCATGACCATAATTTTGAGTACCTGTCAAACTTGAGGCAAATAGAATTATATGGAATGTATAATCCTTTTTGGGTTTTATTTTACTTATGTAAGTGTTCATGATGGATTGGTTAAGAAACACAAAGTCTCTAGCAGATTTCAATGGGCTGATTTTGTGTTTTTGTTCTTTTCCTATTTTCCTGATTAGGCTTCTGTACCGTCCCATTTAAAGGGGCATGAGATAGCATGAAAAAAGTGTTATGGGTGGTAGTATGGGTCCTAAGAGGAACAACAGTGAGCTTGGTAACACATCATGCTGTTAATGAGGTGACATGGGGTCTTGCTCTACTGCTCTGGTAGTGAGTCTGAGGTTTGCTCAAGTGAGACCAAGACTGAAGCTTTTTCAAAAAAGGGCAGCTCCTATCTTGGTTTGCCTCATCTCTGGGAAAACAAGGTCAGAGAAAAAACTAGGCCTGGGTTGGCAGAGGGCTCACCAATAAGGATCTTACAGTATGGACATGAAAACATAGTATAGGAAATTGACATTTTTCACTACCACCTTGACTTAAAATTTTCAAGTGTTTTTATTTTCCAAAGGCATGGAGTAATCCACAGACTCAACAAGATCAAAGGCTATACTCTCTAAGAGGAAGAGTTTGTAGAGGAAGTGCCCAGCTGAGTTGGCAGCCCAGAACGACCTGATCAAATAATTCTACCTCTCAAAGCTTTGATTTTATAAACTGCAAATTGGGACTAATGCCACCTGTGATTGACTATGGCCACTAGGAGCACAGTAACAGTTAAACTTAGTGAAAGAAGGGACAATATAAATAGTAGAAAGAAGGAGGGAGGGAATTAGCAGAAGGAAGCGAAGATTACAGAAGGTGGGATGGGAGAGAATCAATGTAGAGGGAGAAATGGGAAGAGAATAATCTCAATGTAAATAATGCAACTTCATGAGTACATTGGAAAAATAGGGGAATACAACCCAAATGTGCTTTTGAGTTTTACTACGTACTAGCCATAAGGCTATATTAACCTTGCAAGTTGATAGAAGTGTAACCAAAAGTGATATAATAGTAAAAGCCAACACTGTATTACTCTATACCCCACCATCTTTTACTGATAAAGGGAGGGGGGAAAAAAAAAGTGCAGTAACAAATCCAAAGTGGCTGGTGAATACTAAGGGTTTTTTTTTTTTTTTTTTTTTTTTTGCAGTACTGGGGGTTGAACCCAGGGCCTCGCGCTTGCATGCTCTGCAAGTGCTGGACCATTGAGCTGCACCCTCAGCCCATTTTTTTACTTTTTGAGACAGGGTCTCGCTAAGTTACACAGACTGCCTCTAGTTTCGAACTTGCAATCCTCCTGCCTCCACCTCCCAAGCTGCTCGGATTACAGGTGTGTGCCACCGTGCCTGGTGTGAATACTAAGTTTTCAATAAATGTAAATTTCTCTTCTCCAAATATTCAGGGCCAAATACATTGTCATGTTACTGTTTTTAAAACTACTGATATTATTTTGTGCATGCCTGCTAGTTGACTTCAAAACATTTGTTTGTCCCAGGAATAGAGGAGAAATATACTTTGGTCATGAGACAGATAGATTTTAGTATGTTAAGTCCACTGTATATCATTCTTGTGGTTTATTAATGTGGTTAAACCCTTTCATATTTTTGATGGAGCAGAACTTTCAACTATCCTCATACACTATGTTTCTAAGGTGTTAGTTACTACTTAATCTTATGGGCCCCTTTTGGCTCCAAGATTAAATGATGTGCAAATTTGCATCTTGGCTTCTTTACTCTAAAACTGAAGAATGAGGTCTAGGAAGAGGGCCAAAATGTGTGGAGAAAATGACAGTTTCCATATGGTCCATCTGCCTCCAGAAGCTATGTCTTTGGGGGATCAAGTGAGTGGGAGATACAGCTGCAATGAAGTGACTACCAGCAACCACTCATGTACTGGTTTCCAGCTGGTCTGATTTATCAGGAGGATGCAAACATGATTCAGAGATAGTTTTATAACCATTTTTGCTTTCGTTAAGTCATATTTCCGTTTTTCGAATGTCATTTGATTAGCTCAAGGATGCCCACCCTTTATTGCCCTGACTCATTGAGAGAGGCCACTTGCTAAGTAATGGGGAAATTGGAGAGGAAGAGGGTTGGCAGCAACCCCATCTGATGGGCATCCTGGAACACTCCAAAGAGGGAAGCATGCGATCGTGACTCCTAGCAGAGCAATCTGAAAACCTAGCACAAATGCCATTGTGGAAACACTTTCACCTACCTTGTTAAAGTTTTCATCTTCCCAAGAGTGGCTGAACTGACATTGCCCACTTCCAGTTTGCAAAGAAACTGAGTCTCAGAGAAGCTAAGTGCATGGCTGAAGGTCACACACTTTCTATTTTAAACTTCTCCATATGGGATTTAGCTCAGCGGATAGAGCGCTGCGCTGCAGTCTCTGAGGCCCCGAGTTCAATTCCCAGCACCGCATAAATGGGAGAAGGACCTGGCAATCCACTCTCAAGGCAATCCGGAAGCACTCAGCCATTGAAAACCCTATGAGGGTCACTATGAGTCATACACCGACTGGATGGCACCTAACAACAATATTGTACCCAAAGAACAATGACATTTTTTTTAAATAATCATTTTTTCAAAAGCTAAAAATTCTGTTGATTATATTTCCTATAATTATTATGTAAATTTTAGAAAATGAAAAAAAAAGGACCTGATCTGTCGTTTGGTTAAATCCTCTTCATTTTTATAGACCAGAAGACTAAGACCATGTGATTTGGTCAAGCGCTGGGATTAGCTCAGTTGGTAGAGTGCTGCTCTGTAGTTCCTGAGGACCTGGGTTCCATCCCCAGCACTGCAAAATGGGAGAAGGGTATGGCTGTCCACTCCAGAAACAATCCCAAAACAATCAGCCATTGATAACCTTATGAGGGTCACTATGAGTCAGATACGTTGGACATAACTCAATAGCACCAAACAACCACAACAACAACAATTTGGTGAATGTGATAAGCTGAGTAGTGGTAGAAAATCTATCTCAAACTTAATAAAGTGGGATGATTTAAGTAATATGTTTGGCTTATTAATACATATTTAGTTGCCTGAACTAAACACTGGACCACTCAGAGACTCCCAACCTTTAGCTTTCAGGTCTTGGAGAACTCCAGGTGGGAACATGGTACTTCTTGATGCATCCTTGAACCCTGGGCATGTTACTCTTCTCTTTGCATTTCTTTTCTTTTCTTCTCTGCAGTCCTGGGGATCAATCCTAGGGCCTCATGCATGTTACGCAAGTGCTATGCCACTGAGCTATACCACCAAACCTCTTTATTTTTTTATTTTGAGATAGGATCTTGCTAAATTGTGCAGGCTCCCTCAGACTTCAAACTTGCGATCCTCCTGCCTCAGTCTTCTGAGTCAATGAAATTATAGGCATGTGCCACTGTACCTGATCCCATAAGCTTACTTTTAAACCGATGCTCTCTGACTTTGGGAAATCCTATAGTCACTTGAGGGCCCCTCAGTATTCACTCCTTCTTTTCCATGACACCTTTGATCATCTGCAGCTCATTTCACTTTCTCCTAGCCTGTTACTGCTCATTTGGATGGACCCGTGTCCTCTGTCTAGGTATCTTTCACTGAACATCTATTCTTTTTAGCTTAGAAAATTTTCTGTGCAGCAACTGCCCTGCTCAATGGTGCATAGGAAATGGATGTATTTTTCAGATACATTTATTTATTTATTTATTTATTTATTTATTTATTTAGAGACAGAGTCTTGCTATGTAGCCCAGCCTGGCCTTGAATTTACTATGTAGCCCAGGCTGGCCTCAAACTCACCATCCTCCTGGCCTCCCCAAAGGTTGGGATTACAGATTATGGCTGTCTTTTCAGATTATTTAGCATGGTAGTGGGCTCTTGTGGGTAAATTTTGGCTAAAATTGTGTCCATAAAAATCTCTTAGGAGCCAGGCGACGTGGCGCACGCCTGTAATCCCAGTGGTTTAGGAGGCGGAGGCAGGAGGATTGCAAGTTCGAGACCACAGGCAGTCTGCGTAATTTAGGGAGACCGTGTCTCAAATAAAGTAAAAAAGTGGGCTGAGGGCGCAGCTCAGTGGTCCAGCATTTGCAGAGCATGCAGGCACGAGGCCCTGGGTTCAACTCCCAGTATCACCAAAAAAAAAAAAAAAAAAAAATTCTCTTAGGACAAAATATGTTATCAACTGGTAAGATCTTGGGGGGTGGTTTGGGGATACCTGTGCTCTGCCCATCACTGCCCATCGTATGGTTTGCTTGTAAATATACAAGATCTATAAGATTATTCCAAGTCAAAGATTTGGCTGCTTATTGTTTTCTTGCCATTATATATTTATAGATTGCGCAGACAGTGAGTGTTGGGGAAATAGTAAACAGTGAATTATTAGTAGTTCTTATTACTAATTTATTTTATTGGATTTTCCAATTTTTTTTTCCTTAGAAAACTTTTCTGAACCAATATACCTTTACACCCAGGGAAATACCATTGTTTAGCTTATTGATAAAAGCTAGACTCTTAACTACGTCCCATTATAAAGCAAACTGTTGATGTAGAGGAGATGTGAGTGGGGGTGAGGAGAAGTGGAAGAGGAAATGAGAAAATCGTAAGTCTTCATCAGTTTACATAGGACAAACCCAATCATCTGGTTCCAAAAGTGACAAACTAAACAAACTTTTTTATTTGTTGTAGTTTGAAAGATTAAGAAAAAGGAAGCTAACATTTATGAGAAACTTAACTCATTCAACAACTTCATATACCCAGGTAGTAGCATGTATCTTTCTGCATTCATTTTCCAGATTTATCTTGCTTCGTTAAAGTTGAGGGGTGTGTCATCTGTTTTACTTGTCTGCATAGTTTTAGCACTAGGCATCTTATTAGCCTTGTAATCTAGACAAAGACAGGAAATTGAAGAAATGGAAAAATTGGGAGAATAAATTCCACTACCTCCGTGTGATATGACAGCATCTATCAGTAATACTGTCATCTGGAAGGGTCAAGTATGATACATTTTATGTCCTATTAAGAAATCAGATCTATTGCAGAAAGACTAAAACATTTTTTGAAACATTTTTATCATTTAGTTAGATTTCTCAGATATCTGGATGATGGATTTGCAGGTGGTGGCAGCGGGCCAAGTCCGAGGAGGGCTTGACGGAGGGCGGTAGCAGTGAGGAGAACAAGAAGGCATCTAACCCCTCCCTGGCTCTGTTCCCATCCTTCCTCCTTTTGTGTTTTTCCCTCTGTGAGGGCAGGATTCCATAGCAGTCTTTCAAGATCTGGCACTTACATTGTGCTCTGGGAATTTACCGACTCAACTCTTGCTTCTCATAAACACCAACTGATTAGCCAGGGTGGCACAGAAGAGAAACAGGATGGCGTGTCCCACCATGGCACAGGCTGCCAATGCTAAAGCAGGGCACATTGCGACACAGCTCTGCCCCACGTGGAGGATGAATGAGTGGCCAGCCCAGCCCAAGAGGACAAAAATAGCCTTTCAAGAGACACTGGAGCTAAGCTACATATTGTTACTTTGGATATTGGGCTCACTCAGGACCACCACTGTGGCTCAGCCTGGCAAGTGGCCAAGCAGAATGGGGCGGTTCCTAATCTGTCAGAGATATCTAAAAATTGCCTGCTGCCAAGCTTGATCTTTCTAGAATCAAGCTGATGATACTATTAGCTTATGGTGTCACTCATGGAAGAAAAACTGAAGGTCAACCTAAGAGAAGTGACTTGTTTTGTGTCCTGGAGCATCTCTGAGACTTGCACTGAGGGTTTTTTGAAAGATGAGGACAGAGATGGAAGAGACATTGGTCTGAACAAGATTTAGGGTTGAACTTTTTTTTTTTTTTTTTTTTTTTTTGCGGTACTGGGGCTTGAACCCAGGGTCTCACACTTGCAAGCTTTATAGGTGCTGTACTATGGAGCTGCACCCTCAGCCCTTTTTTTTTTTTTTTTTTTTTTTAAATTTTATTATATATTTTTTTAACTTTTTGAGACAGAGTCTTGCTAAATTACGCAGACTATCTCTGGTCTCAAACTTGTGATCCTCCTGCCTCCGCCTCCTGAGTTGCTGGGATTACAGGCGTGCACCACTGCACCTAGCTAGAGTTGAACTTTGAGTGCAGGAATAATGTCTTGTCTGGGAGCATAAACAAGAGGTGTGTGAACCACTTGGAGGCACAATCCATCCTTGTGAGTCTTACGCTTCAAATGCCACCAGCCTGCCCTGGTAACCCAGTTCTCCGACTGCACTCTGGTTAGCCTACTCTTTACCTTTCAGTGGCCAGTGCTCATGTCCCAGCTATGCAACCCTTCAGGCTAACACCTTCTATCTCTGGAGCTCTGGCCCAGGTCTCCCCTAATCTGGCATCTAGGTGACCTTTCTTTCTCCTCTGGCTTCCTGAGCTTGCTTCACCTCCTTCCTTGCCTAATTTAGCAATGTCAACTCCATTTTGGTTCTCTAAATCAATCGTTTAATTAGAAAATGGAAATCTGAGGCAAGGAGTGAGAGGAGAAATGCATCATTGTTTAATTTTAGAACCTTACCCAGCACCCAGCCCCAACTGTGGAGAGGTTGTCACCCGTACGCTTGCAATGTACAAGAAAGGAAAGCAGAACCAATTGCAGCTTTCCTTTCTTGACATGTTCTACATGGACCTGTGACACTTTTAGATCACTTTGTAGGAGATCTAAACTCAGTCAGAGTTAGCCTAGCTTATTATTTTATCCCAGTTAAAAGCTTTTTGTTAAAAGAACAAATGAGAAAGTTTATGTAAGTCAAGAATGTATCTTAGATGCCAGCTCCAAGGATATAACTAGAGGACAAATCACATTTATTTTTTTTACAATGTCTCCAAGGGTTAAAAGTTACGTATCTAAAATGTCATTACATCTGTAATTTGCACAGATAAAATGATTTACCTTTGGCAAACTGCTGTGTCTGTATTATGAGAATTCTCCCCGAAGCTCTTTTCTCTGTGCAAATTCTAAAAAATTGTTTTGTTGTTGTTGTTGTTAGGTGCCATGGAGTCAGTGTCCGACTCATAGCAACCCTGTGTACAACAGGCAAAACACTATTGTCAGGGCTTCTCTGCTACTCATAGGGTTTTCAATGGCTGATTGTTTTTGGGGAGTGGGTTGCTGGGTCCTTCTCCCAAGCCTCCAGCACCTGATGTTCCCAGACAGTCTCCCATCCAGGTACTAACCAGGCCCCAACCCTGCTTATCTAAGATCTGATGGGATCAGATGCCACAGTGGTTTAGGGGTGCTATATTTTTTTTTTCCTTTTTTTTTTTTTTTTTGTGGTACTGGGGGTTGATCCCGGGGCCTCACACCTGCATGCTTTGCAAGTGCTGGACCACTGACCTGGGGTGCTATATTTCTTAAGTATAATTAATATATTATGAAGATCTGTGTTTTTTTCTGGAGGCTATTGATTTCTCTTTATAAAAATTTTAACTTAGTAGGGTATGATGGCACACATCTGTAATCCCAGCAACTTGGAAAGCTGTGGTAGGAGGGTAGCAAATTTGAGGCCAGAGGCATGCTGTGCTACTTAGCAAGACCCTGTCTGAAAATAAAAAAATAACAAAGGCTAGGTGTGCAGCCCAGTGGTAGAACACTTGCAAAATATGTGTGAGGCCCTGGGTTTAACCCAGAGTTAGTCTAGCTTATTATTTTATCCCAGTTAAAAGCTTTTTGTTAAAAGAACAAATGAGAAAGTTTATGTAAGTCAAGAATGTATCTTAGATGCCAGCTCCAAGGATATAACTAGAGGACAAATCACATTTATTTTTTTTACAATGTCTCCAAGGGTTAAAAGCTAGCAAACAAACAAAAAACAACAACAACAAAATCCCCACCAAAACCAAACCAAATCAAACCAAGAAACAAAACCCTATTGTCCCAAATTAAGGGACACTCCATGATATAACTGGCCTATAATCTTTAAAAGCATCAAAGTTATGAAAGATAAGCCCAAGAAAGTATCCCAAATTGAAGGAGATTAGAGATCTGAGAAATGTCACATGAGACCCTAGATTGTTCCTTTTTGTTGGTAAGAACATTATTGGGACAACTTCTAAATTTTGTATAGTGTCTGTGACTTAGATGGTGGGATTCTATTAATATTAATTGAAAAATTTTGAGACTGGACTTTGTTTTTAGAAAATTTATGCTATGGTACTAAGAGTAATGGACATTATGTCTGCAATGGAGTCCAGTGGTTCAGAAAAAATTTTTACACATATCACACACACAATATGCCATATTCTAATTTTTAAAACTAAAAAGGCAAAAAATTATAAGAAATGGGTGAGATGAATGTGCTTTTGAGTAAAGGCAGAGTTATGCTATTGATTGACAAGCTTGAGAAGATTCTGGAGGAAGCTTGGAAGATCAGCTCTGTGGTACACCAATCCTTTAGTCCAGCCCTACACTTCTGAGGTTTCAGTGGAAAGTAATTCCAGATATGTTGTGAGATTTATCCACATGATATTGCTGCTATAAACAAGATTTAACCTACCTAGATTAGATGCCTTATCTTCATATTCTACTGATGTGCCGGATCAAGCTGATCCATGAAAATGTTTGAAGTCTGAGTCAGAAGTTTATGTGATTTGTAAAAATGTACATTTTTCTCTAATACTTCATTTTTCCTAATTATGGAAAACAAAACAGCATAAAAATGCTGGGCATGGTGTCACAGGCCTGTAATCCCAGCAATCCCAGCACCGGGGAGGCTGAGCTGAAGCTGAGGAAGGAAGATTGAGAGTTTGAAGTCAGCCTAAACTACATAGTGAGACCCTGTCTCAAAACAAAATGGCATCAAAAAAAGTATAAAAATGGTGAAAAGAAACTCAAAACAGAATCTCACCACTCAGAAACCACCCGCCATTGGTAACATTGCACGCTTATTTCCCTCTTTATTCTTTTCTTTCTTTTTTCTTTTTTTGAAACATGGTCTTGCTTTGTACCCCAGCCTCAAACTCATGGTCCTCCTGCCTCAGCTTCCCAAGTGCTGAGATTGTAAGCATGTGCTACTATGCTCAGTGGCTTACTTCCTTCTAATATACATTTTTAAAATTACTCTAATTCTTGAGAAATCATGCTGAATATGTACTTTTGTATCCTAATGTTTTTACTCAGTTCAGCAGGAACATTTTCCCATGTAACAAAATTTCAAATATATATTTTCACTTTTCATTTTGACAGTTTCAAACTTACTAAAGAGCTATAAGAATAGTAGAAATAATTTTTGTGTTCCTTTCCCCAGTTGTTAACATTTCCCATATTTTCTTTCTTTCTTCATATATATGTATATTTATACATAATGTGTATGTTATACACACAAAGTGTGTAATTTTTAATGTAAATTTCTTGAGCCATTTAAAAACAAGTTGCAGCTATTATGCCTCTTTGTATTACTATACATCTCATAATAGTAGTATAAAATTCAGAAAATTTGAGAGCCAGGTATGGTGGCTCATATCTGTCATCCTAGTACTTAGGAGGCTGGGTCAGGAGGATCAACATGAGTTTGAGGCCAGCCTGTTTTACATAGTGAGTTCCAGGCTAGCCTGAGCTACACAGTGAGCCCTGTCACACACACACAAACAACAAACAAAAAGGAGAATTGCGTACTTCTATCTAATAAAACCTGCAGACATATCCCTGTGGCATCCGATCCTGTCAGATTCAGAAGCTAAGCAGGGTGGGGCCTGGTTAGTACTTGGTTGGGTGACCACTTGGGAACACCAGGTGCTGGGAAAAGGACCTGGCAACCCACTCCCAAAAAGCAATCTGCCATTGAAAACCCTATGAATAGCAGAGAAGCACTAACAATAGTGTTTCGCCTGTTGCACAAAGGGTCGCTATGAGTTGGACACCCGCTTGACAGCACCTAACAACAACAAACAACATCTAATAAAAGCCTACAGCCATACTACTGTGGTATCTGATCCTGTCAGATCTCAGAGCTAAGTGGGATCAGACCTGGTTAATACTTGGATAGGAGACCACCTAGGAATACCAGGTACTGTAGGCTTTGGAGAAGGACCTGGTAACCCACTCCCAAAAAACAATGGTCACTATGAGTTGGACACCAACTTGATGGCACCTAATAACAACAACATCTAATAAAAAGTATTTTCATTCAGATTATTTATTTATTTTTTCCCAAATGCCCTTTATAAAAGAGTCTTGCCTGGGTGTGGTGATACATGCGTGTAATCACAGTGACTCAGGAGGTAAAGGCAGGAGGATCACACGTTTGAGGCTAGAGGCAGCCTGCATAATTTATTGAGACCATGTCTTAATTTAAAAAATAAAAAATGGAGAGCCAGGCGCGGTGGTGCACACCTATAATCCCAGCGGCTTGGGAGGCAGAGGCATGAGGATCCCAAATTGGAGACCAGAGGCAGTCTGTGTAACTTAGTGAGACCCTGTCTCAAAAAGTAAAAAATGGGCTGGGGATGCAGCTCAGTGGTCCAGCACTTGCAGAGCATGCAAGTGCAAGGCCCTGGGTCCAACCCCCAGTACCACCAAAAAAAAAAATAAAAAAAAATAAAAGGACTAGAGGTGCATCTCAGTGCAAGAGCATTTTCAGAGTATGCGAGAGGCCCTTGCCCTTGGTTCAGTTCCCAGTACCACAAAAACAAAAAACAAAAAAAAAAAACACCACCATCAACAACAAAAAAGAAAAAGACAAACAAAATCTTGATATGTAGCCCAGGCTAGTCTTTGTCTCTTGATCCTCCTGGCTCAGCCATCAGAGTGCTGGGATTACAGGCGTGTACCACCAGGCCAAGCTATAACACTTACGTCCCCACTTCCACCATAGTATCTAGTCCAGGATCTTCCCTAGCATTTAGATGTGAAAAAGTTCTTCGGTCCTTTTTGTTGTCTTTCATGACATGGACATTTGTGAAGAGAACAAGGCAACTGTTTTGTGTGGCATCCCTCCATATGAGTCAGTCTGCGTTCTACACGTTGCCTTTAATATCTACAAAATATTCCATTGGATTTTAGTTAGATAATGGTTTATGTTGAGTGACTTGGTGGCTTCCAATGTTTGCCTTTATAAATAATGTTTCAGTGAGCATCCTTATACTTATTTTTTTGTAAGCATACCCAATTAAATAAAAATTGGCATAAATATATACACTCCTAAGACATATCTCCAAGTTGACTTTCAGAAGAGTGAAACTAGCAATAACCTCAGAAGATACCAAATTAAACTCTAAATTTTGAAATTTAAGAATATAAAATTGAAACATATGGAATATATCCTATTTTGATTTTACCTTTAAGGTTTCTGTAATATCTTTATCAGATGTACTTTATTAAGTAACAACTAGGGTCTTGCGTGTCAGGATGGCACTGCATTCAGTAACGACAGAGTCCTGAACTATGTATACATAATGTCTGTAAAATGGGCTGGGATTTAGCTCAGTGGGTAGAGCACTGCACTGCAGTCTCTGAGGCCCCGAGTTCAATTCCCAGCACCACAAAAATGGGAGAAGGGCCTGGCAATCCACTCCCAAGGCAATCCCGAAGCACTCCGCCATTGAAAACCCTATGAGGGTCACTATGAGTTGGATACTGACTGGACAGGCACCTAACAACAACAACAATGTCTACAAATATGCAGAAAACAAGATACTTGAGGCTGCCTCTGAGCTGTGTATGTATCTTAAACCACTTTTTATGGATAGCTTACTAATTTGAAATTGATCCTGGTACCTCTTGATGGAAGATTACTGTATCACTGCTTAAAGCTCCCTTTCACCTACTTTTATAGGGAGAGCCTGAATGTTTATCATTTATATCTCTAGCACTTGAGGAGGCCATCACAGAGACTGTACCATTCCTGTGCCAGGCCCAGGACCACACTTGTCTCATAAATAATTTCAGTAGGTCTTTGTGCAATGAAGTGGACAGATTTGGTAGATCCCATATAGTGACTTAAGAGTTTAGGGAATCTTTGCTCTCAGTTGTTGATAGCATGAGCTCTAGAGTTTGACAGTCTTGGGTTTAGGTCTCAGTTTAACCACTTACTGGTATGTAATAATTGGTCTCTAAGCCTTGGTTCTTTATCTGTGAAAGGGGTCATAATGTTACCCTCTACTAGGATGTTTGTGAGGACTGGATTAAATAAAATATAGAACATTCCTACACACAGAATGTGCTTAGCCTAGCATGGTACTTGGCACATTGCAAATGCACAGTCAGTGGTAGCTTTCCTATTACAATGGTGCAGTCACCAGGAGGTTGTGATTTCACAGCAATCAATACACTTTCACGCTTTGGGAGGAAGGCAAGCTACCAGTCAGCTCTCCCAACTGACAGGTAGGAAACCCTAGACAGAGAGGGTTTGTGAACCACCAAAACTGTATGTCAGGTAACTGGTGAGGCTGGGCACAAACCTCAGGTCTCTGACTCACAGGCTGGGGCTGTCTCTTTCGTGATATCCACTGCCTTTTATAACTTAGTACCTAGAAGTCCAAAGGTATTTGGGCAAAAGTTGAATAAGTCCCGCCCTATTCTCCCACGGATACGTTTTGGACCAGGCATTAGCAAACATCTTTTGTGAAAGACTAGACAGTAAATATTTTAGGCTTTGCAAGCCATGTGGTGTTTGTTACAACTACTCAGTTTTGCTGTGGAAACTTGAACGTATCCTTGGACAATATGTAAATGAACAGGCTTGGCTGTGTTCCATTAGAACCGTATTCCTGGAATGAGGAGCAAGCAGATTTGACGTATGGTTTACAGACCCCAGATGTAGACAGCCAACAATGTGAATTACTTACCACTATAAATTGTATATTTTTAAATGGTTAAAAAATGGTAAATTTTATGTCATGTATATTATATCACAATACGAAACAACGAAAACTTTCTGTCTCTCTCTGTATGTATGTATGTGTGTGTGTGTATATAAATATGTATATATAATTATTATTATTTTATCTCTGTACTGGGGGGTTGAACATGCTTAGGCAAGTGCTCTATCACTGAGCTATACCCTCTGCCCTCTTTTTATTTTTTATTTTGGAACAGTGTCTTGCTAGGTTGCACAGGCTGCCTCTGGCTTAGAACTGATCCTTCTACCACAGCCTCCCAAGTAGCTTGGATTTCAGGCATGTACCATGATGCCCAACTTTCATATCCTTTTAATGAGGTTTTGTTTAAGGACAAAAGTAGATGCCTGGGTTCAATCCATTACCTTTATACAGTCTTTTATAGATAAAAATTTCAAAAATTTCTATTCTTTAAGCCGAATCAGTAGTTCTGAACTTCAGAAGACTTAAGAATTATTACAAGGGGTTAAAGATTCTTTATAGTAATTTGTAATTTTACCAAACTGTGTGTTGTTTCTATGTATGTACTTTACAGGTGATTCCAAGGGAGGTTTTTATCACAACAGGTTTCACCTCAGACACTGTTTTAGAATCTGACCCTTCTGTCTTAAGATGCCACTGCCAGTACTACCATGGGCTATATTAACAGAAGTATAAACATAAGAACCAGAGAGGTGATGTTCTGGACCAGAACACAAGCTCCTCCCTTGACGTCACCTAGTAAGTGGGTTTGAGATTTGTGATGAAGGATTTTGACTGATGGGCGAACTGGAAATAGGTAGCTTGCTGAAAACATTTGGGGAATTGGGGTAAGTGGTATGAGCATGAGGTCTCTGCTCCAAATCTCTAACATTCAAAGGGCTCTCACAGGGAGGAGGGACTGCACAGATTCTATGGGGCCCCCGGAGAGATGAGGCACGAGATGAGAAGATTCTAGGTGAGGGTGTGTACATCATTAGGCCTGGCATGTACTAAGCATTTGCTTACCATTTGCTGAATGCATGACAGCTTCTTCATGTCTATATTTTTCTATGATGAATTTTCCTGAAGTTATGTGTTCCTCTATTTTTTTAAAAGACTTTTGTGTAGCACTTAGGGAGTTTTTTTCTTTTGTTTTTGTTTCACACCATTCTGAAATGACATTAAAAGCAGTTTGGGAGAAGAGCTTTCTTCTCCAAATGAAAAAATATTTTCAGATAATCTTAGTTTTTATTGTATATTCATTTGTTATCTTATTTTCATTCGGTTGCATTGAGAGTAATTTTCAATAACAACTTTCTTTGGGAGGATTTAGATAGCTTTTGTTTTAACTGGGAAGACATCTCCCTTGCACGCCTGTACTACAGTTGACTCAAATAATTAAAAATAGTGGCTGAGGGCACATTTGTTCTTTCAAAAGTCAACTGCTATCCTCTGTAATGTAGATAAGAATCAGCATGGGATATGCATGGGGTATTTGCTCCAAGAACATTTCTCATGGCAGTGGTGGCCTCCTAACTCTTTGGCCAAAATACATTTAGCTGTACTTTGTCTGAAGAGATGTCCAATAATAGCAACAGCATAGGACAACTGATTTTAGGAAATATGCGTAGTTAATTTGAAATATTGCCCTGGGCACTTCAGCCTTGGCTGCATAAAGACATTTGCTTTTAACATCAATATTCGTTGCCCTCCATGATAATTCTACATTAGCCTGCCAAGAAATATTATTCTCCACTTGTAGAACTTGATAAAGTGCCTCAGAGTCTCCTGACGGTGGTCAGCAGTTCCTCTGACAGGAAGCAAATGATGTCCGGTGAAGAATGAGGACGTTAGTGAGGAATGAGGACATTACCGTCTTTTCATCTTCAAACTGGGATGTTTGGGGGTTGGGGTCATAGCTAAGGGGTAGAGTGCTTGCCTAGCATGCATTTCCCCCCCCCAACACACACACACAAAGAAAGAAAACCTAAGATGTTGGGTTAATTCTAAATCTTTTCCCTGACTTTTACTGCAAAGTGTAGTATTTAAGACCTGGGGGCGGGACGATTATTGTGATTCAGTCAGTGATGAGAGCCACACTGTCCTTTTTGTTTTTTGAATGTGTTGCTGGAGATGGAACCCAGGCCCTCCCTCTGGCTAGGCAAGTGTTTTACCACTGAGCTACAGCCCCAGCCCTCATTTCTTGAAGGTACCGAGCACTGTGCTATGCTTCTGCCTCTTTGTACTTGTTTCTCACTGAGAGAGAATACAGACTTTGATTAGAGGGTTTGGTCCCTATATCAAAAAGTGACGTTTTATTGTTGTTTGCATTTTGATTTTTGTTTTGGGAGGCAGGCACTTGCTAGGTAGCCCAGGCTGGCCTCAAACTTGTGACCTTTCTTTCTCAGCTTTCTGAGGACTCAGATTACAGATGTGCACCACTACATTCTGCTCAGAAAGTGCCCTTGTTCTCTCCCCCACCTCATCGTCCAATTTTATGAACATGCACTCAGCAGCCACCTCATGCTGGGCACTGAGCGAGGTAGCCCTGGGGACCTACTCGTGTCACCAATCACTACTGACACTGGTTTGCCCATTCAGAGGCCGCATCCCAGGAGACCAGTACTGGTGATGCTGATCTGCAGGGAAGGCTGCTTTTAGGTCGTCTGTGTCTTCTGGTTTCCTCAGAGAAAGAAAACTTTGGGGAAGAAAAAGCCATCCATCCTGTCAGTTCCCATCTTTATGCTTTCTGTTATTAGGGAAGATGCAATAGTAGTTACCAGTAAGGTAAATAATTGTGGATAGGCAGAGCCACAGAGGTGTCATGTCTGCGGTGATCACAGCGAGAGGCACAGTGTGAGTGTTTGGACGGCACATGTTTTCATGAGGCTGAATGGAAATGAGAAGCCTGTGCGTGGAGTGTTGGAGCAAGAGCATAGCTTGCTGTCATTCTCAGTGATTTTCGGATTCTTCCTCCTAGAAAAGTTGTGCCCACTGTTAATTTAATTGATAACCTGAATGTTTTAAGCTCCTCAGAGGAAAACCAATGAATAGTACTTCAAGAATCCCTGGTTTGTAGCCAGGCACCATGGCACATGCCTATAATCCAGAAACTCGGGAGGCTGAGGCAGGAAGATTGCAAGTTTGAGGCCAGAGGCAGCCTGCGCAACTTAGTGAGACCAAGACTAAGAATAAAACATAAAAATGGGGCTGGGTGCAGCTTAGTGGTAGAGCACTTGCCAAGCCCTGAGCTCAACCTCCTAGTACTGAGGGGGGAAAAAAGAAAAGAATCTTTGGTTTGTTACAATATTTTATATCTTTCCAGTGATTGAGACACATATTTAAGTGAGTACACCCAGTGACTCTGCAGGTGGAGGCAGGAGGATCTCAGGTTCGAGGCCAGAGGCAGCCTGGGTAACTTTGTAAGACCCTATCTCAAGATAAAAAATAAAAATGGGGTGGGGGTGCAGCCTAGTGGTAGAGCATTTGCTAAGTATGTGCGAGTCACTGGGTTCAATCCCCAAATAATGCAAAAATAAATAGATGATAGGTAGAAAGTAGTGAGAGGTGCTGTTCCAACATGGTGATATGCAGATATTGCTTTGGGGGTCTTGCAGGAAGACTACGCACATTTTAATAGAAGAAAGTGATTCTTCTGATATGTTGGTTTATTTTCTAGAGCATTCTAAAATAGGAGTATATGGGAGGAAAAACAATCACATTACAACAAGCTCTCTGAAAAGTGATAGGTCCAAAGATTCTTTTCTTAGAAGAAAAACTTCACAACTCCCCCCAGAGTATTTCATTGAAAATTGTTTATGTTTTGGAATTTACATTGTTAAAAGCTGGGCGTGGTGGTGCATACCTGTAATCCCAGAGACTTGGAAGGCCAAGGCAGGAGGATAACAAGTTCCAGGGCAGAGGCAGCCTGCATATCTTAGGGAGACCCTGACTCAAGATAAAAAAATAAAAATGGGTTGAGAGTGCAGCCCAGTGGTGGAGCACTTGGAAGCTACATGCGAGGCTCTGGGTTCAACCCCCAAATACTGCCAAATAACAAACAAACACATTGTTACAAAGAGAAATTTTGGAAAGGCAGGGGTGGGACTAGAATTGTGGCTTGCACATTGTCTATAATCATATATTACTTTTTTGGGAATCTGTTTTTCTTAGTGTTCTTAAAATAGAACATGCCGTATTTACTCAGGCTTGGCAGGGCACAGCAGCATTCTGAGAACTGTTTGAGTCGGTGTTCTATGAACAGGTACCTTCCACAGAGAACCCCAGGCTGAAAGGGCTTTCAAAGGTCAGCAAGGCCAAGTCCCAGCAGATTCTTCCCTAGTGGTCTTTCTGCCAATAACCGGGACTCCTTCTCCAGTGGTAGTTCAACCCAAGGGATAGGAAATTCTCCCTCTTTCCTGTTACTTAATTCCCATCTAGTTCAGTAACTGGAATCCCTCACCTAGTCTCATCTTGGGTCTCATCTCCTCTCTACACAATCTATGCTGTCCCTCGTTCCTGTGAGAGCCCTTCTGATATTAGAGATTTGGGGTATGGTTCTCATGTTCTGCCCACTCCCCCAATTCATCAACCATTTTTCAACAGGCTACATATCCCCAGTTCCCCTATCAGTCATATCCCTTCATCATTAACCTCAAACCCTCTTACTATGTGATGTCAAGGGAGGAAGCTGTGCTCTGGTCTAGAACGTCACCTTTCTGATTCTTATGTTTATACTTCTGTTAATATAGCTCACAGTAGTATAGGCAGTAACATCTTAAGATAGGAAGGTCAGATTCTAAAACAGTGTCTAAGATGAAATTTATGTGATAAAAAAACACCTTTGGAATCACCTATAAAGTATATACATAGAAACAACACATGGTTTTGTAAAATTATAAATTATTATAAAGAATTTTTAAAGCTGGGTGTAGTGGTACATGTTTGTAATCCTAGCACTTGGGAGGCTGAAGCAGGAGGATTAACCTGAGTTAAAGGCCAGCCTGGACTATCTAGCAAGTTCTAGGACAACTTGAGCTACACAGTGAGACTCTGTCCAAAAAATAACCAAAAGAAAAGAAAAAAGAATAGGATTTACTTTTTAAAAATCTTTTGTTCCCCCCCTGCTAGGTATACATTTTTCCAGCCCTTAACTCTCAGTTTATTCCCGTCTTTGTGAGTTAGATGAGTTTCTTGAATACCACATATTGATGGTTTGTGTTTTTTCATCCAATTAGCCAATCTCTGTCTCTTAATTGGTGAGTTAAGACCATTTACATTAATAGAGATTACTGAGGAGCATTTATTGTCATTTATCCAATCATTACCTGTTACTGATTTATGATTCATGTTTGCTTTGGACCTTTCTTGTGTTGGACTCATCTCAGTTTACTTTTTAAAAATCTTATCGGTGACGCACACATACAATCCCAGTGGCTCAGGAGGTGGAGTCAGGAGGATTGCAAGTTCGAGACCAGAGGCAGTCTGGGTAATTTGGTGAGACCCTGTCTCAAAAAAGCAAAAAATAAATAAATAAATTAATTAATTAATTAATTAAAAAAAAAAGTAAAAAACAAAGAAATGGGCTGGGGGTGCAGCTCAGTGGTCCAGCACTTGCAAAGCATGCAAGTGTGAAGCAGTACCCCCTCCCCTCAAGAAAAAAGATAGTGGATTGAACATAGACATCTACTTGTGCCCTTGAACAAAATCACATTAAAATGGTATAAGGGAGTTTCTGTTGATTCTTATTGGGATAAAGTAACATAAAATATACCTTTTTTTTTCCTCTCTCTCTCTCTCTTTTTTTTTTTTTTTTTTTTTTTATACTGGGAGTTGAACCCAAGGCCTTTGTGCTTGCGTGCTTTGCAAGTGCTGTACCCCTGAGCTGCATCCCCAATCCTTTTTTTTTTTTTTTTTGAGACAGGGTCTTGCTAAATCACACAGACTGCCTCTGGTCTCCAACTTGCGATCCTCCTGCCCCTAGCTGCTGGGATTACAGGCGTGTGCCACCAGGCCCGGCTCTAAATTTTACCATTTTAAAACCATTTTTAAAGTATGGAATTCAGCAGCAGTAAGAACATTCACATCCTTATGCCACCATCACCAAATCCTCGTCTGAGGAAGTTTTCCATCTTCCCAAACTGAAACTCTGTCCCCATTAAACAATGGTTTCCATTCTTTACTTCCCCCAATCCCTGCTATATTGTCTCTGTGGCCTGGCTTCTCTTTTGTTGTTGTTGTTGTGGTGGTGGTTGTTAGGTGCCATCCATATAAATCTGTCTAAATGGAATCACACACAGTATGTGTCCTTTTGTGACTAATTTATTTCATCAAGGGACTTTTTAAAAAGCATTAAAGTCACAAGCCCTAAGGTAGGCGGGAGGGGAGACAATAGCCGCAAAATTTTGAGTAGTGAGTGGAAGGATATGCAGCTAAAATAAGAAGGGCTGCTTGACCTGGAGAAAGTTAAAACACTGCTGAGCCTTTTGCACTGTTTTGTATAAATTGTTTGGCTCTTGGCCTTTCCCACTGATTGCTTAGGATGCTGCTGCTGGTGGTATCTTTTTAAGGTCTGCAATGTTTTTTGGTTTCCTATTTTACTATTTCACTGTCTGCTTTCTGTCTTTCAAATCTTTGTTGGAAAATAGCATTGGTGGCAAAGACATGATCCAGTAAGCTTCCAGAGGAGAACATAGATCACCTGCAGAGTCAAGAGTACTTCTCTATAGCAATACTGGCAGCTAGTAGACAGCCAGGCCTTTGAGAATCTGTAGGAAAATAATTTTTTTTTTTTTTTGGTTAGTACTGGGGGTTGAACCCAGGGCCTTGTGCCTGCATGCTTTGCAAGTGATGGACCACTGAGCTGTGCCCCCAGCCCATTTTTTTTTAGTTTTTGAGACAGGGTCTCACTAAGGTACACAGGCTGCCTCTGGTCTCAGAATTTGTGATCCTCCTGCCTCCGCCTCTCAAGGTGCTGGGATTACAGGTGTGCGCCACCATGTCTGGCTGTAGGAAAATAATTTTAAAGCTGGAATTTTATACCCAGCCAAACTCTTAATCAAGGGTGAGAGTAGAATAGTGATATCTCAGACACATAGATTTTTAGGAAGCAACTAGAGAAGATGAGACACTGAGATGAGGGAGTAAACCAGGAAAGAAAGTGACAGAAAATAGGAAATCCAGCATGAAAGAGGCAGGGGAAGTTTCTAGAGGCTGATGGTATGAAAATCCCAGTATGATGGCTGTTCCCTCTATGTGTGTCAGAGGCTCAGGAATTGATTTTCTTCATAAGGTGGAATTGATAGAATGCTTGATGTATCTCTGTGTCATTGAGAAAAGATTTAGAGATATGATGAAAAGTTTGGGCCTAAGTTAGTAAGAACTTTTATAAAATACTGATCAAAGGGAGAGAGAGAAATAGTGTTATTAAGTCTGAGAAAACAATATAATGTTTAGGAGAAGAAATGTATGATAGTTTAGCATGTGGCCCAGGTGAGAGCAATGTTATCTTATTATAATCTGATCTTTAAAATGTCCATGTAGTTGTATTGAGAAGGGTACCTTGATGTGGTGAGGGCATAGATAGGAAAAAAATCATTAAATATTTGTTTCCCATATTGAGAAGTTAATTAACAATCCCAACAACTGAATAATCACAATGAAACAGCAATATAAAATTATTACCAAAAATTGCCTGAAAGAGGTTAATATTTTAGGAAGAAGAATTAAAGAGAAGCAGAGTGAGGTAGTGGCCTTGAGGAAGTGTTGTTTTCTGTAAAATCCATATAACTTTTAGGTACTTTAAACTATGTGTGTACATAACTTTAATAAAAATTGTGTTATCCCGAAACAGTCAGCCATTGAAAACCCTATGAGGGTCGCTATGAGTCGGATACCGACTCGACGGCACCTAACTAACTAACTAACTATAGTTTGAATATGAAATACTCTCCCCACCAAAGTCTTCTGTATTGAAAGCTTGGTCCCTGATGCCATCTGTGCTCAGAGGTGGGGCCTTTAAGAAGTGATTGGATTGTGAGGGTTCTGCCTTCTGCAATGGATTAACCCATTGATAGATTGAAAATTTAAGTAGACTTCAAGCCAGGCGTGGTGGTGCATGCCTGTAATTCTAGCATTTGAGAGGCTGAAGCAGGATGATTAATATGAGTTTGAGGCTAGCCTGGTCTTCATAGCAAGTTCCAGGCCAGGTTGAGCTACACAAGACTGTCTCAAAAAAAAAAAATTGAATAGATTATTGGACTCTTGGGAGATGGTGAAATTGTGGGAGGGGATGACACTGTGGAAGGTGGGGCTTGTTTGGAGGAAGTAGGCCACTGGGGAAGAGTCTTTGAAGGGCATATTTTGCCTTGGCCCCCTTCCTATTGGTCTTCTCTTTGCTTCCAGGCTACCATGAGGTGAGCAGCTACTTGTCACAGTGATGAAAAACTTACTAAAACAAATAATAATTTAAACAGAATATGAGAAAGACACTGGAGGATATACTCCAGTAAGATGAAGTAGTACATGAAAAAAGTGGAAGGTATAGGGTATAGAAGACCAGGGATTCCTGTTTAGGAATGCTAGAGTAACATGACGCAGAGATGTGGGATAAAATGAAATAGATTTTTCTGATATATTCAACTGTTTAGAAAACGCTATCAGGAGGTTTCTGGAATTTTGGGAGGGAGGCAATGTGTTCATGGGAAACTGAGCAATTGAGGATTATGAGGTAATTATTAACTTGGGGGGGAATAAAGAAAATCAGATAAGAAAACATAATTACATTTCTTAGATTGACAGAATACTAAATTTCTATTACCCTGATAATAAATGCACCAAAGGATAATTTATCAAAATTTGTGAAGTTACTAAAAATATTGGGAGGATAATTTAAGGGGAATCCAGTGGATAAAATTGAAACTGAAAACAAAAAGCAGCATAACTGAGATGGGCATGGTGGTATAACACCTGTAATCCTAGCGCTTGGAAGGCTGAAGCAGGAGAATCTGCATGAGTTCGAGGCCAGCTTGGTTTATGTAGCAAGTTCCAGGATGGTCTGGGTTACATAGCAAGACTCATCTTAAAAAAAGAAAAAAAAATCTTTCTGCAGCTTTCTGGGCAATACAAAGGGTCTGTAATCTTACTAATAAAGGTGTCTATTACTCTGAGTTTTGAAGAGGTAATGTGAGAGCATGTAGCACACAGTAAGCAGTAAATGTTTTCTAGGTTTGAATCTAAAGCATGTTTGATGTGGGGGGGGAGTGTGAAACACGCGTGGGTGTGAGAGTGCTACAGAGAATGACTTGGTCACTATTGTTGACTTTCTAAGATGGCATTTCTTACTCTGAATCCACTGCTTACCACTGTTTTATCCATGAACATTGGGCTTATGACCTCACAGGTGTGTGTGTATGTGTGTGTGTGCATGCACAAATGTGCACATTCATTAGCTTATAAAATTAGTGTAAATAATGTGACTGTATCTGTCTGTCTTTGGCAGCCACATCAGTCTGGGCATGGCTGACACCATCAGGCTTCTGGACCCAGGCAACATTTTCCATCCCCGTCCTACATAGTGTATTTATTTGTCTCAAGTATTAGGTCCTTTTCCAGTTTCTCCACCATTCTCTAGAGTTGTGAAGCTTGTGAAAAAAATAGGTGGTCATTACATTTCACTTTTTAAAGCTTCTCCTGCTGACCTGAAGAATAAAACTCCCAAATCCTTGGAATTCAAGGCCTATAGAATCTAGGATATAACCCCCTACCCCCTTGCTCTGGACTTACTTCTTACCATTCCACATCTCTTTCAAGAGAACCAAAGCTCTAGCAGTCCTCTGTGCACACAAAGCCATTTCATGCCTAAGTGTCTTTGCTTTTGCTGTTCTTCCTACCGGGAATAGCCACCACCCTCCCATGCCTGATCCTCATCCCTCACCATACAGCAGTCTTGGTTTCTAGCATGGATAACTCTACCCCTCCCTAAGATTCAGCTTAAACAACCTTCCTCTGAGAAGCCTTTCCTGACCACCCCGGCTGAGTGAGATATCCCTTTTTGTACTCTCATAGCACCAGCACAAGCCCCGAATCAGTAGAGCCTCAGAACTAATGCATCATAGTAACACTATTGATGTCTGCCTCTCCCAGCAGGTACTGACCTCTCAAAGGGTTGGAGGACGCAGCTCATTCCCATCAGAGCTGGGACTAATCCTATGCTCTGTAGAGTTGTGGCTATTTGTTCAGAAGTGGCTCTTCTCCACTCCAGGAGAGGAGCCTCATGCCTGTTTTTGGAGAAAGCCTAAGGCCATGGTCACTATGTCTCCAACCTTGTGATCTTGGTTTTGAGGTTCCTTTACTTCTTTGCCCTTTGAATGTAGAATTGGATGCTATAAATGAGCTGTAGAACATAGTTCCATCTGTCAGAATTCTAATGAAAGTGATTCACTAGCCATGCTATGTAGATTCTTCTCTTTTTTTTTTCCCATGCCATCAAGACAGCACCTAGAGCTGGTGTAGTGGTGCACACCTGTAATCCTAGCACATGGGAGGCAGGAATATTGTGAATTCAAGGGCAGCCTGGGATATGAGACCCTGCCTCATAAAATAAAAATTTTTAAAAAAAGGAAAGAAAAGAAAAAAGATAGAGATAGCACCTCTGCCAGATGAATCGATTTGTTCAAAAGTGTCTGCCATATGCCAGGTACTGTTCTAGGTATGTGGGAGACAGCAGTGAGTAAGATGTACAAGATTTCTTTCCTTAGGAACTTGCATCTTAGTTGAAAGACATGAAGCAAATGTAGACAAAACTGCACTGGAAGATGAAGAAGAGCTGTTCAAATGAAGAGCTATGCCTGCACTGTCCAACCTGTGGTAGTGGTGACCATACTGGACAGGGTAGAGCTACAATTCCATCATCTTATGAAAGTTCTAATGGGCAGTGCTGAGCCTAAGAAAGAACATTCAGGGGAGAGGAAACAGCAAGTGCAAAGGCCTTCAGGCAGGACCAGATCAGTGTGTTGCTGGAACTGTGAGAGTTATTTCTTCAGCATTATGTGTGGTGGTGGGGCGAGGGCATTGGAGAGGCTGGTGTGAGAAGCAGGTAAGAAAAGGAAACTAGATTACTTGTCGAGCATGAGGATGTATATCAAAGAACTATCTCCTTCAATTTCACTGTTTGAAATTGAGACTGAAGCCTAGATTAGATATGTCTGATAGGACTTAATGTAAAGTTTGTAAAAACCAACTGAGAAAAGATCTCTGTTGAAAAATATGTCGTGGATGCAACAAGTCCTGAGATTGAAGTGTATTAGTCAGCTTTCTGTTACTGTAACAAAATGCCTGGGATAATCAAATTAAAAGGAAGAAAGGTTTATTTTGGCTCACAGCTTCAGAGGTTTCAGTCCATGGTTGCCTAGTCTTGTTACTTTGGGCCTGTGATGACAGTACATCATGGCAGGAACGTGTAGTGGAGGAAGCCCATTTACCTCATAGCTACAGGAAATGTAAAGAGAGACACAAAGCACATGCCCCCAGTGACCTGACTTCCTTCTACTAGGACCCTTCCTAAAAGTTCCCCCACCTCCCATAGCACCATGGGCTGTGGAATAAGGTTTCAACACCTGAGCCTTTGGGGGACATTCAAGATCCAACTTAAGGCTGGCACATGTCTGTACTCTCAGCACTTGGGAGGCTGAGGCAGGAAGACTGAGAATTTGAGGCCAGCCTGCGCTACATAGTAAGACCTTGTCTCAAGAAAAAGAAACTGAGAAAGACCCAAATTATAACAGGAGGTAAATACTGGTAGATTCCTATGGCCAGTGGACAAGGTCACAGAGTTGCTACTTGGCCCTAGAAAGAGGAAGCCAGTCATTCTAACTGCAAGAGCAGAATTTCCCATGTCTTTAGCCCTAAATCTCTAAACAAGTAGGACAGAGTTAAAAAAAAATCCTTTAAAACGCAGTTATTAATAAAAATAAGATTTTGAACTTTGTGTCTTAGGAGGCTAGAATGATATTCTTGAACCATTTGATGTCTTGACTTCATTTTGTATCACCTTTCACAAGGTGCCCGTGTCTCTTTTTGTGTAGGCATCTTTGCTAAACAGGTTTTCTCCCTGTCTTTGTAAAGGTGCCTTTGTTTGAACCAATAGGGTGACTTCTCTTTACTGTAAACACAGTGTCCAGTGACTCTTCCTTATTGTGGAGAGCCAGCAGCTTTACAAGAGGAAAAAACCCTTAAAGGTCACTGTCTAGTGTTTAGATTGTAAAATAAATCATTATGACTTAATGAAAACAACCATAAAGAGAACTGCCCACTGCTTACCCAGGCCTTGTTGTCCCCTTACATTTAACTTCAGCTAAAACAAGCATTTGTTGAATCATAATCAAGCTGATAAAATGTAATCTGATCATTAGTAGCTGTGTAAAAATAAATACACTTGACTCCTGTTTCATTTGCCCTTGAAGGCTCTAACATGGTTCCAAATTGTACCTTTGAATTGGAGAAGTCGGGTCGGTTCATGTTGCAGTCCGTGTGCTTCTTGGGACAGTGTCCGTCTAGTACGAGCACACAGGTGCAAGGTGCAAGCTCAGTCCTGCTTCACCTGAAACGCTGTGACCTAGCTGAGGGTTGTGTCCTTACATCGGATGTCCAACGGAAGAAAGGGAAGCCAGGGAGAAGCAGCTGGTTCTCAAGATTAGGTGTAACGGAGCTAAAGTCAGGTCATGATTGCTACCTGGATGCTGTTCTCTCTCTTCACGGTAGGTCACCTCGGTTACCTGTATGGTTGGAGTTCAGCTGCTTGCCATTGAGGACATACACTGTGTATGCCTCAGACTTGTTTAGGCACATTTCCCCTTTATGCTTTAGGGACATTGCATTTATGACCTCAAGGCATTGAGCTGGCCACGGGGAGAGAATACATTCTTGACATTTCAGGCTTTGGAAGTTCTAAGTAGCTAATGGTATGTTCCTGTGACCAACATTTCTTTAAGAAAACTAAAGCAGGACAGCTCTCAGGCTATAAAAATGCTGCTCTGCTTTAAGTTCCAGTTTTATTGTGATTTCTTTTTCACTGGTAATTACTATAAGACCTTGCTACCTTTACTTACACAGCACTTTCTTTTCAGGGAGGCAAAACGTTAATAGACATGTTCTTGGGGATTTGTAACCAATGACTTAATGATGTAATGATTTCTAAACCAGCGCCTAATGATCTTAGATACATTGCTGGGAAGCTAAGTACATAGCTCGTAAGCTGTGGAATGCATGCAAGATATAGATACCATGCCTTTAGTTTTGCTTATATTATTTACCATGACCTTGGATATTCTGGCAAGGTAGGTAGGCATGCGTAAAACTAGGAGATAATCTTCTTAGGGTTTGAAAACATTTACATAAATTCCCTTTCAGTCCCCCTTCAGGCCAAGTATCTGTACCTTGTAGGGGTTTGGGGACAGTTTTTGTGTCTGTGCTTCTTTTAGCCCAGGTCAAAAAATGGGGAGGGTAACAGGATAACCCATCTATATGTTGATATAGTGAACCTGAAGTAGTACAAGGAAGTATGGAGCTGCATATGTGAACTTCTTCAAGTCCCCAAAGTTCAGGCATTGTCCGTAGTCAATACAGACTGTTAAAAGAGCATCCACTTAAGTCAAGAGAGGGGACTTTATTTATAAAACTCTTTCAAGTTCACATGTGCCTATTTGTATTTTAATGTGTACAGTCCTTGTTGCTTTTCTGATCCCAGATAGTCTTGTGTGGTTAGATTATGTTTATGTGTGCCTATGTGTGTGTGTGCTGGATTTGTTTAAGATTTATTCATTTTTTAATAAACATGCAACAAAATCAAGAACAGTTCTATTATCCCCCAAATACATTTTTGGTTCCAAATTTTTACTGGCACATTTTGGTGTCAAGTTTACTATTATTTCTGGAGATGGAACCAAGCCATTTGTAACAAATCGTGTAGCAGTGTCTGGCACTTTTCATGCAGGAGATTAAGTAGATGTCAGAAGCAAGATCTGATTTGCTGATCCTTCCCTCAGGGAGTTATAAATGGAAAAATGGCATGATCTCATTAGTTGTTTCTTCCTATTTCAATTACTGAATGTAGAGTGGTCTGCTTCATCATCCCCAGGGCTAGGATTATAGGTATACACCACCATGCCTAGCTTATACAATGTATTTTTTTAAACCTGGAGATATTTGTAATAAATATTATAGTTAGTAAAAGTAACACACCCAAAATGAAAAAAGTCAATTTTTTGCACTTTAGATTTTCTTTCTGTAAACTTAAACACGAACTGTTTATATAAGTTCTTTGTCAGTTTTTGTTGTTGTTGTTTGTTTTTGAGACACAGTCTTCCTGTGTAGTCCAGATGGGCTTGCAGCTCCACTATGTAGCCTAGGCTGACCTCAAAATCACAATCCTCCTGCCTCAGCCTTGCACCACCATGCCTGGTCTCTGTGTGGTTTTAAAGGTGCTGAAATACTGCTGAAAGCAAGGATTATAGGCTGCATAACTCAAACTGGCTTAAGGAGTGAAATTTCACAGCTCATATTACTGAAAAGTACAGAGATAGACATTAAGATCTGTGGTATCCAGGAGTTCAAATCAAATATCATTACTTCCTCGTATTGGCTGTATGGTTCTCCCTGTGTTGGTTCTAGTCTTTGGCAGTGGCATCAAGATAACTCACCACAGCTCCAAGTTTTTATCCCATTTTCTCAATTCCTTATGGCATGGCTCCAGTAAGTCTCAGGATGGAGTTCCTTGGCTCTGATTGGTTCTTCTGCCCCTCATGACCCCAGGAGTGGGGTGGAGATGAATATTCTGATTGGCCAGGCTTGAGTCACATGTTCACTCTGAGAGCTAAGTAGTTATCAGCTTCCCTAGATCACAGGGTAGAAGGTGGAGGGTGGCAGAAGGGATATATCTTTAAGGGAAATAGAGGGTCATGGACACCAGAGAGATAAGAAAGAGGAAAGGAGACAGGGAAGGAAGAGGAAGGAGAAGATGAGGAGGTGGAGGGAGAGAGGAGGGGAAGGGAAGGGAGAAAGAGAAGAGGGAAGGAAAAAGGAATGGAGGAAGGAAGGAAGGAAGGCAGGTAGGGAGGAAAGAAGGAAGGGAGGCAAAGAGAAGAGAAAAAAGTGTTTGCTATGTGGACATTCAGGCCTTGTAGCCAGGTGGATTTTTTTTCTCTAATAATCTTATAAACATCTAATCTAGGCTAACCCTTTACGAAAGCAAGAATTTTCATAATGGAGTGAGTGACTGCTTTATGACTTGTGTGGTGACAACCACTTATGAGATATGATGTGCAGTGTTTTGGAGAATAGTGGACATTGAGTGACTGTGGGGCTCTGCTAGTTAAGTTGGTGGGGCATGAGGAGAACTGGTCCTGTGTGTATCAAGGCATCAATAAGGAGGGGACCTGGCATCTGAGGATGAAGAATCAGGGCAAAAAGAAGAAAAAAGACAAAGAATCAGATAAGCAATTGACCAACAGTTCAGCACTGATTACCATTGCCAAAACAGCAGACATACTGTCTAGGATGGAAATACTATCAGGAAGGTGTGATGAGAATTCATGAAGGATACAAACTAGCCACCATGGGACTGGAGATGTGGTTTAGTACCGAGCATGTGCTAGGCTCTGGGTGTGATCCTCCATTAAGCAAAAAACAAAAATAACCTAAGCAACTGGCTAAGTTAGTCTTTTTTTTTTTGGGTGACAGGATGTCGCTGTGCAGCGAGGCTGGTCTGGAAGTCATAATGTATGCGTCAGTCTTTCTGCCTCAGGCTGCCTAGTGCTAGGATTGCAGTTGTGCTCCCTATGCCTAACTTCATAGTTATTCTAATCATGTGAAGAGTGACTGCCTCTGGAATAAAGTCTAGATTTCCAAACATGGCATTTGTGATCTGGGCTTTGCCTACCTCTCCAGCTTCCTCTCCTGGATTGCTGCTTTGCATTTTGCACCATTTGCCGTCAGAGTGGTGGTACACCATCATGCTTTATTCCCTATTTGTGCTCTTTCTCCTGCGTGAATCCTTCCCTGGCTCACTTCAGACTCATCTGGACTCCGTTAGGATAGCAGGTTCTCTGAGAAGCCTTCTCTGACCTCTCTGGTTCAAGAATTCCTGTCCTGTCCTCTCAAGATACCTCATGTATCTTTCCCACTGACCTCACCCAAAGGCTATTTTGTCTCTAAGGGGACATTTTGCAATGTTGGGGCACATTTTTAATTGTTATAGCAGGTGGATGCCATTGGCATGTAGTCTGTAAAGACTAAGGCTGCTGGTAAATACTCCACAATGCACAAGATAGCCCCCACAAGGAATCATCTAGCCCAAGATAGCTGCTGCTGTTTTGAGTCTTGTCTTTGCCACTAGGCAGAAGTGCATATATATGTTCTTTATCTTTGTGTCTGATTCCACAATGCTTGGCATAGAGAATACCCTCAAGAAAGAGCAGTTTAAAGATTACTGGATACATGAAAATAAATCATTTCCTGGTTCAGTGATGAACAAACAAGACCATCAGATGCCCTATTCACCTTTATACTAGGTAGCCTTGAACTTGGGGTTCCCTTTATCTTCCTGCTCCTTTGTCTTCTCACTCTTCCGCATAAAGAGCTTTTGAGTTTATTGTAGCAAATAATGGAAGAAGTGAAAGAAATGTTAGCATAATACTTTCTCATAATACAATTATTAGGGTAATATGTCCTCTGGCAGTGAATACCTCAGGAATAGACAAGCTGTTCAGATTGAATTGATTTTCAAAGCTAAGAACTCACTAACTACTATAAGCATGATTGGCAAGCTCTTAACATATAGCAGGTGCTCAATAATCATTTGTTAAAGAAATTTAACCTTTATGCTTTAGTTGTTGTTGTTGTTGTTAGGTGCCATCAAGTCTGGTCCAACTCATAGTGACCCTATGTACAACAGAATGAAACACTCCCTGACACTTCGCCAGGCACATTATCTTTTTTATGTTTAAGCCTATTGTTGCACTCACTGTTGTCAATTCATCTAGTTCAGGGTCTTCCTTTTTTGTTATTTACCTGCCATTCTCCCAAACATGATGTCCTTTTCTAGGGATTGGTCCCTTTTGACAACATGTCAAATATACCTAAGACAAAGTGTAGCCATCCTTGCTTCCAAGGAACACACTGGTTGCACTTCTTCTAGCACAGATCTGTTGGTTCTTTTGGCATTCCATAGTATATTCAATATTTGCCTCCAGCACCATAATTCAAAAGCATCAATTCTTCTCCTGTTTCCCTTATTCAATGTCTAGCTTTCACAATCATATGATGTGACTGAAAATACCACAGCATGAGTCAGGTGCACCTTTGTCTTCAATGTGAAATCTTTGCTTTTAAATACTTTAAAGAGGTTTTTGCAAGAGCTTTTCCCAATGCAATGTCCCTTTTGATTTCTTGACTGCTGCTTCTGTGGGTGTTGATTGTAGAACCAAGTACAGCAAAATCTTGGACCACCACGGTCTTTTCTCCATTTATCATGAAGTTGTGTACTGACCCAGTTGCAAGGATTTTTGTTCTGTTGATGTTGAGGTGCAATCCATACTGAAGGCTATGTTTTTTGATCTTCATCAGTAAATGTTTCAAATCCTCATCAGTTTCTGCAAAGCTGTGTCATCTGCATAACACAGGTTGTTAATGAGTCTACCTCCAGTCTTGATGCCACATTCTTCATAAAGTCCAGCTTCTTAAATTATTTGCTTAGTGTAGAGATTGAAGAGGTATGGTCATGCACACTGAGGGTTTTGGAATAAATTACCTCAAAGACCTTGTTCAAATTTGTGCATCTTTAGTAAAACAAGGATGACTTTGAAGACTCATCAAGAATTCTTTATTTTTTCTTTTTAACTCACTTTTTTTTTTTTTTTTTCTCCAATTCTCGGGGTTGAACTCAGGACCTGGTACATACTGGAAAAGTACTCTACCTCCAATCCCTTTTTTATTTTGAGACAAGATCTTACTAAGTTGCACAAGCTGCCTCTGGCCTCAAACTCGTGATCCTCCTGCCTCAGGATCTAAAGTTACTGGGATCACAGGTACGTACCACAGGGCCCAGTTTGTTTTTGTTTTTGTGAAACAAGGTCTTGTTACATAGTCCCAGCCAGGTTGTAGGTTGCTGTGTAGCTCAAGTTGGCCTTCAACTTGCAGTGATCCCCTTGCCTCTGCCTCCCAAGTGCTAGGACCACAGGCATGTGTCACCATGGCCAGCAAGAACTATCTATGTATTTTTGTGCCAAACAGATGTGTACCTGGGACCACATTAGTGAATCTGGTGATGACATACATTATAATGGCAATGTTCAGCTTCTGCAACAAAAAAATAAAATCTATATAAATCTCACTGGGCTCAGTGGGCAGAAAGTTCCTGGAGAAATAAAGCTGGATGGATTTTTTTCCTTCTATGGGTGGGATTGTTTTTGGAATTGTTGGAATGGTGACTGAGATTTTTGACCCTGCAGTATCCATGTGTGGCTAGTGGAAGGTGCACTATAAACTGATGTAAGCATTAACTTTACAACCACTCTGTTGCATAGGTGGTCAGTTCGGCAGGCATTTGAATAATTGCTCCTAATTGAGATGTAGCATATTAGATCCTAGAGATATGAGGATGACTACAGCCTCTGAGAAGTGTCTAATTTTTTTGTATGTATGGCAAAATACACATAACATAAATTTTACCATTGTAGCCATCTTAAACTGCACAATTCAGTAGGATTGAGTACACTTGCAATGTTATAGAACTAGCATCATTGTCTATTTTTAGAACTCTTCTGTCATCCCAAACAGCATCAGACAATATTTGTCCTTTTCTCCCTGGCTTCTTTCCTGTATCATAATGTGTTCAAGGTTCATTTGTGTTACAGCATGTGTCAGGATTTCATTCCCTTTTATGGTGAAATAATATTCTGTTGGGTGTGTATGCCACATTTAGTTTAGCCATTCATCCATCAATGGACACATTCTTTTTCCTGTCTCTTGTCGATTGTGAATAATGCTGCTGGGCACATGGGTGGGCCTGTATCCATTGGAGTTCCTGCTTTCAATCCCTTGGGTCTATACCTAAGTTACTATCCCAATTTTACATTTCGCATGATGAGCTGGATGACTTAGTTGCATCCATCAGCTGCTCCTGGTGACAATTTCTGTTATTTTCCCTTGCCTCTGACCATTATGTTTTTCCCTACCAGTATGTGGGCATCTGGTTAGTAAAATATTATAGGTTAGGGGAAGAAAAATCAGAAAGTAATAATTCTGAGAGCAGAAATAATGAATCTCAAGTCATCTGGCTGCTGGTCCTTTTTCTTCTTGTGCCAAGCATCAGTGCAAGGCACTGTATTAGCCCCTTTTAATAGAATCACAGATTTCCAAATTGGTTAAAAGTGCTGGCTTTGCACCCAGACTGCCTGGATCGAAATCTCAGTTGACTTTTTTTTTTTGTAAAATAGAATAATAATGTGCCTATTTTGTAAATGGGTAGGGGGTGGGAGGTTATATGAACTAACTTGTGTCTCCCTTTTCCTTGGGACTTCTGTCTAGGAGCAAGGAGCTATTAGGAAATCTTGGAAAATCCTCACGGATATCACTCTAAAAACAATATCAATGGGAGACATTGTGTAAGGAGATCATCATGAATACATGAGATGGGATGGGAGCCTATTTTGTTATTAAATATTTCAGACCAAAATGACAGACACTGGCTTTCTTGCTTTGCATAGTCTTGTTAGTTGTGAGTCCGTTAGGAAGATTTCTGAGGGTTGGCCTGCTTTTAATTTGAGGTGCTTCTATTTTGGCTTAGAAACAGAAATGGGCTAGCCCTCCCTTCAACCTCCCAGGCCTCTAGCTGAGCTTCCTTTTAACCCTGGGATTTCCTATGGGCCCGAAGCTCTGAAAATAGATCACATCTGGCCTGCTGTCAAACATGAGAATTGCCTTTTTGTTCTGGGGGAGCTGCACAGAGCAAGTGGGAGAGGGGGAATGACCTTTTTTAGCATGAAAATACATGACTGTTAATTCTTCCCTCCCATTACCCCCTCCCTAGTTTGTGCTATTTTGGGGCACCAGGACTTTTGATTTTTTTTTTTTTTCTAAGCCAATGTACAACATTTGACCATGGCAGTGGAAAAGTAGTAGCTGTCAAGAGTCTTAGAAGGGGTTGTGAACATATTTCAGTTGTAGAGCTTTTGCCTGGCATGTGTGAGGGCTGGGTTTAATTGTAGCACTAAAAAGAAAACAAAAGTATCTTAGAAAGAAGGAGTATTGAGCTTCTCTAGATGGACCACCATAGGCAGCCCACTTCTTATCCTTCTTTGGGGCTGAATGTTAAGACTTCATCACCGTGACTCATACCTGAAATAGCAATTAGAGGAAAGGTTCATTTTGTCTTATGGTTTTGGAGGTTTCAGCTTATGGTTGGCTGCTCCTTTGCCATGGGCCTGTGGCGAGGCAGAACATCATGGCACCAAGAGCATGTGGTGAAGCCAAGTTCCTCACCTCCTGGTGGTCAGGAAGCAGAGAGAAGAATGGTACTGCCGCCAATGGACCCACTGCCTTCAACTAGCTCCCCGCTATAGTTCCAGCACCTACAAGTAGACTATTCAAAATTTGAATCCATCATTGATGAACGCAGAGACCTCAAGATCCAGTACTTCCCCAAAGCCCTGCTTCTAAACACTATTTGCATTTAAATCTTCAATACATGAGGCTTGTGGGGTGGGGGCACATTTCATATCCAACCCTAACAGTCAGGCCCAGCACAGTGTAGAAAGAATCATCTCTAAGATTTCTGTGCTTCCTGTGTGCTTAATTGTATAGCACGATTCAATCAAACCCCCAAATTAGTGAGCCTGGGGTGTTCCAAAGCACATGCATGCATTTAATTTCCAATGAGTGTGTAGTAAGCTGGGCAGTTCTGTTACCTCTTTTGTGCATGCAGGATGAGGTACTTCTCCTTATTTTATCCTGATTTATTCTTACTGTTCCAAAAAGAAAACTCTATCTATGTTTTGACAGCCCGAGGCCAGAAGCCTCGCTCTGGGTGGTCCCAGGAGACTAGGCTCTTTATCCACTGCCTTAAGAGTCCTATCAGAGACATGAGTGGTACTGAAACAAGAAAGGAATTTATCATTCACCGTGGCAATACTGGGAAGAAACGGGGACCAGTATTCTAAGCCCTGTCTTTGGGGTACTGACAAGAGCTTCAGGATTATATAGGGGAAGGACAGAAGCAGGTAGCAAGAAACATGTTCAGTCAGGTAGCTCTGGTTAAACTGTGGTCTGCTTGATCATTATCTCAGGTCCAGTTCTGAAAGGTTCTGCTGGCTCCAAGGAAATTGTTATGATGTGAAGAGGCAATTTGGCTCCTGTCATAATTGCTTCCACTTGGTGTAGGGTAACTTCAATTCCTGACATCCGGGCAATTGCTCCCACTTGAGGAACAGCCTTGGTTTTCCTCATGGGGAGATCTGCCTGCAAGGCCTACTGTTCCTGAAGTAAACCTCTTGGTTATTCTTATCTTGGTGTCTTCAGCCTTGAAGGGAAGGAGAAAATTAAGGACTAGTCAATTTTGTATTACCAGTTTTCAGATGGATGCTTCCTCAGGGATTAACATGTCTGTGTGCTGAGTTGAGCAGGCATCTGAGCAAAGGAGATAGGTACAGAGATGCCAAGCTTTTATCCTGTCTTATCTGATATCTGTAGGCCCAAGTGAAGAGTGAGTGCTTTTAGCAAAAGCGGTCTCTAAGTCTCTGTTACAGTCGTTGTTGTTGTTGTTGTTGTTGTTGTTGTTGTTGTTGTTTGAGACAAAGCCTTGCTGGGTAACCTAGACTATCCTGGAACTTGCTGTGTAGACCAGGCTTGCCTGGAACTTGTGATCCTCCTGCCTCAGCCTCCCAAGTGCTGGGATTACAGGTGTGTGCCACAACACCCAGCCCTGTTACATCTCCATACTAGGTTCAGATCCAAAGGCCCCTGGCTCTGCTGATGTGGTTTGCGTTTGTTTTCTGTTTAATAACTTGCCAGAGACACCTGAGTCTTCCTTCTGACAGGCAGTGACCTTGAAGGAGACATCTATGTGATCCATGTATAATGCATGACAGACAATGTTCTTTTTCTACCATTCAGGGATTTGTTGAGATTCTACTGTACCAGGTGCTGGGGACCCCAAAGTGACTCAGATGCACCCCTCCACTTAGGAGTATACCTTCTAGTAGCCTTCTTGTTATTTTCTCGGAGACTTTTGTTGTTGTTGTTGTTCAGCACAGCAAGTTCATCATAAACATGAACAGGGAGCCTCTTGATATTTTGTTTTCATTCCTAGTATGAATTATACTATATAAAGAAGGAGCTTCACTGTATTAGCCCCTTTTAATAGAATCACAGATTTCCAAATTGGTTAAAAGTGCTGGCTTTGCACCCAGACTGCCTGGATCAAAATCTCAGTTGACTTTTTTTTTGTAAAATAGAATAATAATGTGCCTATTTTGTAGATGGGTACGGGGTGGGAGGTTATATGAACTAATTTGTAAGAAGTGTTTAGAATGTAATCTGGCATATAAACCTATGTTACTTATAAGCTTCCGATTGATCCATTCATTGACCAAAAACTGAGCAGTGGTGATAGTTGTACAAATCTGTGAATATACTAGAAAGTAATGTATTATATACTTTAAAAGAGTGGATTTTATGTCATGTGGATTATATCTTATGAAGCTATTATAAAGAGAGAATTAGGGGCAGGGGTTATAGCTCAGGTATGATGCTTGCCTGGCAGGCATGAGGCCCTGGATTCAATCCCCAGTGCTGCCAAAAGGAAAAAAGGGAGAGGGTAAGATAGAATGAGAATGAATGAATTGGTTTACCTATTATGTGCTAGTCACTGCTTATTTAAACTGAGGCGTAGAGGATGTAAGTGACTTGTTCAAGGTGAGTGAGTGGTAGAGATAGCCCTAGGGCTCCAGTGCCCTGGCACACAGCCAAGCTTTTTGCAAAATGACAGGAGAAATGAAGATTGCAGTTGTGATTGGAAACTGAAGTTGGCTTCTGTCCTGATACAGAACTAAACCTAAAGTTAAGAAAGAATAGTGTTGTGACCTAAGGACCTTGGCGGTCTGCCTTCACCAGATCTCCTTCACAGTTGCCCTTGCTTGCCACAGCCCTCCATCTTTTCTAAGACTTCAGACAAATACATTGTAAATACCTGCATAACTACAGTGTGTAAAATACCCCAACATTTCCACCTCCTCCCCCTGAAGCTTTGGATATAGAATAAATAATTTTAGGTTAAGTTTTCCAGTTCCTTTTATTTCCCTAATCTTTGACATTTAAAAGATGATACCTTTCCTATTGCAAAACAGTCTTTAAAAATCACCCCCACTGAGCACCGTTATCAAGAACTAGTAGTAATTTTTGTCACCATTGTAAAGAAAAATTTTATTCCTCCATGAGAATGGCTGGCTAAGTCTAAAAATGTCAACTGCATAAGAAGTGAGGCGCTCTATAGGAGCACAAGGCTGTTGTTTCCTGCTGAATCCAGTCTGCATGCGGTGGTAGAAACCATATTGGAGCCAGAGATGCCCTGTGGCTTTTGCTCTCATCAGCCGCCTGCTTTCCTCGCCATATGCTTTGTTCTGGGATTTCTTCCTTCAGCTGACATCTGGTACTTAAAAGAAGGGGAAGCCACTTCCTCTGAACTAGTGAAATTACTGACAGGAAAAAATGCAAGTTTCCAGGTAATGACGAATGAGATGTTTTTCTGAGCGTCCTGAGCAACTATCTCTCAGAAGGAAACGTAAGAAGGTAGAAGCTATCAGCCCCAGTTCCGTAAGATGAAGTTGAAGCAGGTCTTTCTTCAGTGGCCCAGACAGCACACAGGCTTTTCCTTGCAGCTGGGCGCATTACTTCACCACCATTTAATGAATAGGTTTGCCCTCAGGGGATGGAATTGTAGCAGTGTCTATTATGAAGTCTCATTTGCTTTGCCTGAATCAGTTCAGGAGTCTTCAGAAAATAAAAGCTGAAAAATGAGAAATGGTCAAAAAATAGTACTCTTACAGCTACCTGTCTAAATCAGATTTGCCCTGAAACTACTCTGACTTGGCAGGTAAGAATCATAGTTTTGGTCTTTCATGATGGAAAAGGTTTTTCATTCATTTCCATTTCTTGTGAGCAGGAGCAAAGCCAGTTGTAAATACCTTTTGGCTTCCCTCTTTCCCTTCTCTCTCTCTCTAGCACTGAGGCATATAATTGAGCTCTGAGAGTGGAAAGCTGGAGGGAAACAGTCCAGGAGGGGATGTCAGAGGAGAATCATTCATTTCACATGCGCATGAGTGTGTTTCCAGACCTTGGCAATTAAATCCAGTGTCTGGTACATACTCTACCTCTGAGCTGTGTCCCCCTTTTCTTTTTATTTTGAGATAGAGTCTCACTAAGTTTGCAGGCTGCCTCTGGCCTTGAGCTTGCAATCTCTCTGCCTCATCCTCCTTAGTTGCTGGGATGACAGGAATGTGCTGTGGCACTTGCCTTTTTTGTCTGTGGGTTCGTTTGAGACAGGGTCTCACTATGAATCCCAGGCTAGCCTAGAACTTGCTACCCCAGGATGGCCCCAAACTCACCATCCTTCTGCCTCAATCTCCTGAGTACTGAGATTACAGGTGTACACTGTGTACCTGGTTCCTATGTTTATACCAGGTGCCAAAAAACCCCACATAGACATTTTAAAAGATATTATTCATGTATTACTTTTCAAAGTTGAATTGAATTATGGTAGCTATGTGTAGTATGATGTTCTGGAGTGTACTTCTGTTACCACATCAGCACAAGCATACGATGCATTCTTAAAACAGAAAAATGGAAGATTTTAATCCCGAGATATTTATACATTTTTTAGGCACCCTCTGTATTTTTAAATGTAAGTACTTTAAAGGTATGGGGAACTGCATAATAGATTCATTTTAACCTCAGGTCTTTTATAAATCTGACTTACTAAGAGTGAGAAATTCAGCCTTAATCCACACTGAGGTTTGAAAGGACAGAGTGGCTGTCACAGGCCAGAGAAAAATGGAGGTTGCCTTGCTACTTCCCTGGGAGGTTGAGATTGTGGCAAAGATCTGTGCAGCCACCCCAGCCTTTCTAGAAAGAAGCCAATACTTGTTCATTTCAGTGTTTGTCTCTGGACCCAGTCTCTTCCTAGTCACCTAAGGGACACTGAGGCAGCTTGTGATAACACTACAGAAGCCTTTGATAAGAAATGGGCTCAGGTTTTGGTTCAGATAGTACCCTTCCTCTCTCCCACCCTGCAAGCCCTCTGTTTACATAGGGTGAGGAGGGGGAGTCTGAGAAGACAATTGGAAATGGATGGCTTAATTGTCACTCTGCTATTGTGTCCCAGATAGAAAGCTCCTTGTGCCTAAGACAGGTAGAAAATTATGTCACCTAGCCTCTGATAGGTAGCAACCCCAAGTTTTCCCCTGATCCCTTTAAAGCCAGCTGAGCACTTTTGCAAAAAGGGGTCTTTTTAAAGGATTTGTGTCAAGGAACTTTAGTACAAATTCTTCTCAATTACTCTAAAACACCTGGGATGTTCTTATAGTGGACACATGCAAAGATATGTGAAGCTGGCCTAAGCCCTGCTCAACCTGGGAAATGGGTAGATTTTCCTAGCCAACGTGAAGCTGGTTTAAGGATTTACTATGTCCTGAAGGCCTCTGCTGAGTAACGTAGAGGTATTTCCTGGGGAGGTGACTGCCTGGAGAATGTCTCCAAAAGCCAAGTTGTGATACCTCTTGATGTTAAAATGGTGTTCCATTAGACCTTCTCTGGAAATCTAGAGTGGAGTAAATGTGAGTAAGGATTGTGAAGAACATGTTATGGGGATTGAAACTTCTGAGCACTAATGAACATCTGTCATACATCTGAGGTCCCTAATATAACTGTGGCTTTTTATCAAGTGTCACCCTGTTAGTCAGCTTTCTATCACTATAATGAAATACCTGAGATAATCAACTTGTAGAGAAAAAAGGTTTATTTTGGTTCATAGTTTTGGAAATTTCAGTCCATGATTGCTTGGCCTCATTGTTTTGAGCTTGTGGAGAGGCAGCCCACCATGGCAGGAACACAGGATGGAGCAAAACTCCTTCTATCACAGGACAGGGAGCAAAGAGAGCAAGGAAGGGGCTGAGGTTCCACAGTCCTCTTCCAGGGCACATCTCCTGTCACGTAAAGACTACCACTATGCCACACCCTTGAAAGTTTCCACAGCCTCCCAGTAGCCCTATGTTGGGGATCAATCCTTTACCACATGGCTGTTTGGGGGACATTCACGATCTGAACTATAACATCCCTTCTTCAGCTATTTCTGTCTTCGTAGGGTCTGCAGCCATTGCACCCTAGCATCCGATCCCCACCTGATCTCAGAAGCTAAGCTGGGTCAGCCTGGTTAGTTCTTGGGTGGGAGATCACAAGGGAATACCAGGTGCTGTAGGCTAGGGGAGAAGGACCTGGCAATCCACTCCCGAAACAATCCGCCATTAAAAACCTATGAATAGCAGAGAAGCACTGACTGTAGTGCCAGGCATGGCACAGTGTCGGGGAGTGTTTCGTTCTGTTGTACCTAGAGTCGCTATGAGTTGGACTCTATTCGATGGCACCCAACAACAACAACAACAACAACAACAATCTTATTCAGGGGTTAAACTTTGCTAACAGAAAAATATTAAAAATCAAGACATGCAGAATGCTAGGCTGCCCCTGGGTGTTTTGCTGTGGTGTGTGAGGTTCTATGTACCTCAGTCCCACAGTGTCCTCAAAGGCCAAGGGTTGATATCCAGAAATTGAACCTCTGTGCCTATCAACTGTCTTCAGGATATTTCCTGGGAGCAAATCCCTCTCTCATTGTCACTTTCTTAATATATTTGAATGACAAGTTGAAGGTAGGAAAATACACTGGTGCCTATCCTGGGATGGGTTGGGACAAGGCGGATGGCAGTGGCCTTTCCTTTCTGGAAATCCTGGGGTAGCTGTTGCCAGCATTTCCTGCTGGCCTCCCCTGAGGCTGCACACAGCTGACTTCTGTGGACCTCTGAAATCATCCACAGCTGCTTGCGTGCTTTTAAAATGTAAGTAAAGGTTTTCAACAGAGGTTAATCTGGGAAATCCTCTATATGGAGTATTTTCTTTTTAATTGTTCTCTTTCTTTTTTGATGTAACAAATGATCCACTTGACTTGGCAGCCAGTTGGATCTGCCCAAAGAGCTGTGGGTGACCTTCCAGGTTACTTCCATGACCTTCAATGACTCTGCCACTCTGAGAGAAACTGCTAGCCCGACCCTGCCCCGTGCATGTTACATACATGATTTCTTGTAACACACTGACACTTAATAGACCACATCACATCCCATTTTCTGATAAGGAAACTGATGTTCAGAGTTCTACAGCACGCAGGTGCAGAACCAGTTTCTGAGACCAGTTTTGGTTGCTGCTGAATTCCACTCTTTCTACTTCTGCAGTGCAGTTTTATGTCTTATCAGCACCTCTGGCCTCAATTGCTAACCTAGTACCATCTGAGAGTAGGGATATTCATATTAGCAGAATAGTGCCTAAGGGATGGGGCTCATTTCTATGTTTAGATAATATTTACAGAGCTGTTAGAAATAATGTGTTTGGAAGTAATATGGGTTTTTATTATTATACATTAAACATTAGAGTATAGACTTTATCAAGCAGACAATAAATTTATCATCCAGTGTCATTGGCATCATAGCTTTTTTTGTCTGTGTCATCTCCAGGACTAGATTCAGAAAGACTAAGGAAAAAAGATCAGACAATCAGAAATAAATAATCAGGTCAGGCCACATTGTTTATATGGGCTCATGGAATTGTAATCTCAAAGTCCTTGGACCACTGCCTCTTGAAAGCCTAGGGCAATTGCCAGGGCCCCAGGCAGTTAAACAAATGCTAGATTCCTGTCCCTGACCAGACTCCTGGCCAAATGGGTGGGGAGCTAGACCAACAAGCCTCTATGAAGGCTGAAAACACCACATCTGGCCTTCAGAGCTCCTTTCAGTAGACAGAAATGATTTGCTATGTTGGCCCAAAAAAATCATATACACACACACACACACACACACACGTATATGTATATATGTATGTGTCTGAAATGTGATTAAAATATGGTGAATGTTTAAATAAAAAATTTTGTTGCAGTGGAAGACTCATTGCCATTAATCCTCCTTAAAATATTCCCCCTGTCTTTGAACACATGTGTTCTATTGTTTGTGCTGCTTTCTGAAGCATTTCTGGAAGAGGACTCAGAAAAGAAGACTTCTAGAACTGCTTCAGAAAGTGGTAAGAATGATGGGATAAGTATGTTCAAAGATAGGGGGAATATTTTTAGGGGGATTAATGGCAATGTATCTTAAATTTTTTTAAAAGTTTAAACGTTGACCATACCTTTTGATCACCCTTGTATATGCTTTTTTTCTTGCTCACACTTCCCCTTTGGCCACATGAACTTGGATTCATCTGTTCTCCTTTCTACTCTATTGTTTTAGTCTACTTTCTTTTGCTATAACTGAATATCACAGATTGATTAGTTTATATAGAGGTTTATTTAGTTTATGGTTCTTGAGGCTGGGGAATCCAAGACCATGTCGTTGGTGTCTGCTCAGTGTCTAGTAGGGGCAGATAGCTTCATGTGGTGGGGCACAGCAAATGTGAAAGAGAGAGCTTGCTTTTTATATCAAAGCCAGCCTTTCAATAATCCATTAATCTGTGAATGGATTAACCCATTCGTGAAGGTGGAGCCCTCATGACATAATCACCTCTTAAAGGGGCCCAGTTAATACAATTGGGATTAAATTTCAATGAGAACATCTATGTTGTGATCCCACAAACTTGAACATCTCAAGTTTGGATCCCAGTCATACCATCTTTAGAACCCTCAAGGGTCTCCATCCCCAAACAATAGAACCTATTAAATTTCCCACAGGAAATCTCACCTCTCCCCAACTCACCCCGTGAGACATGATCTCCCTGTGTGGTTCATTCAGGCTGGCCTAGAACTCACTATGTTGCATACGGTGGCATTGAACTTGAGGTCCTCCTGTCTCAGGTTTTTGAGTGCTGGGATTACAGGCATTCACCACCATGCGCAACAGAAACTCCCCATATTTCTCTTTGTCACTTGGCCACACAGTTCTCCTCTTCCTTCCCTGTTTGTAGCTCAAAGGCAGCCTAGGAAACTTATAAGAGTTCTTCCATTTTTTTTTTTTCCCCAAAGGGTAAGGTGTCACATGTTAAGTTCAGTCCAGTCTCAAACTGGATTCTGTCCATATTTTTATTGGGTTTAAGATATTCACTACCTAACAAACTGGGGGATTTATCTCAGTTGGTAGAGCGCTGCTCTGTGGTCTCTGTGGTCCCAGGTTCAATTCCCAGCACTGCAAAAATGGGAGAAGGATGTGGCACTCCACTCTCCCAAGGCAATTCCAAAACAATCAGCCATTGAAAACCTTATGAGGATTGCTATAAGTTGGACTCGATTCGCCGGCGCCTAACAACAACAATAAACTGAGGTTTAAGTTGAAATTCTTCTAGATTAGGTAGTGTTTAAGGTTTCTCTCAGAGCACAAATGGTCTCTTACTTGATGCTACCTTAAGTGCAGCTCTTGAATCTTGGTATTCCCAGTGAACTCTCATGGTAAAAACAGTTAACGATTAATCTGCTTGTGTTCCAGTGCCTTGAAAAATAAGCATTAGCACCTCAGAAGCCTCATCTTATCAAGTTCTGCAGAATGGTTTTTATAGCTGGTACAAGCCCTTGGCTTAGTAGTTCTAATGGCCTGGAAACCCCTTAGACTTGGCTATTTGGAGTGAGCAGAATAGACCCAGTTTAGGAATTCCAAGAAGGCAGAATCAAGATAGAGGGCTGCCAAAGCTTGCAGATGTGGAATGAAACCAATTTCAAAATCTGATTCTTCTGCCTAGTTGGAATGTGCTTAAAACCTGAACTCACTTGAGATTTTTGCACCTGGATAAAATGTTTCAGGCCTTAAAATCTGCTGCTTTGTGTATCTCTGTGGAACATAATGGTGACGGCCAATTTATCTCATAAAACCGCTGTTGAAATCTTCAAAGTGTCGACTCTCTTTCTAGTGCTACAGAAATCAAAATGGTAGCAAATATGTCTTATGTATCCTGAGACTGCCTTGAGTCTTTCACTCTAGAATGCAAACTCTTGGACCAAGATATTAGTTGATAGATTGATAAACTTGCTCATATTAGTGGTATAGTCTCTTAAGTTACACTGAGTATCCTCATTTTGCAAAAGGAGAAATGATGGTGGCCGAAGGAACAAGTCTGTGTATCTTTCAATAGTTAGCCTTCAGAAGAACTTTTATCTTGAGAACTAATAAATCAGAAGCTTTAAATACACAAGTACTTTGTGTTTACTTTTGAAATTGGCTTATTGGAATGCCCCTGGGTGAAGGATACCAGAAAGGAGCATATAGAATGAATCTGTGACAGAATGCATGTTTTGTGGTGCTTATAACAACAGTCTTTGCCAAGCTTCCATTACAGCATCAAAATAGTTGTATTATTGCTACATAAAATTGGATTACTTTCAGACATGGTGGTGTACACCTGTTATCCCAGCATTTGGGAGGCTGAGGTAGGATGTTCGAAAGTTTGAGGCTAGCCTGAGCTACACAGAAGATTATCTCACCCCCTGCCTCTAATCTCCCTCAAATTAGGTTGCTTCGTTGATCCTACTTGGAAATTGAATTAGTTTCAATGCACCTAATGGAAGCTGCTTCTTTCTCTCAAGTTTTGGGCAGGTTTTGTGATTGACTCAGGTGGTGGTTGATTTAAAGGACTCTGGTTACTTATTCACATGTGCACACAAGTGTGTATATGTCATTAAAGAAATAATTAGAAGTTAATTTTCAATAAGGTCCATTTGGGTGGCTACAAATTACTATGCGTAAAACCCCTTATACATGTCCTGTTGTTCACTGGTGCGAACTTACAGAGCTAATGACGTACCTGAGCACTGCTGGTTCAGTGCTGCTCCTTAGTGCAGGGCAGTAGGGTTCCCAAATGCCCTCTGTCTCTCTCTCTCTCTAAATGTGGGTAGACAGAAAATTTATTAGCAGGCATACCAAAGAAGAACTAATTTTATTACAAGTATCCTTTTAGACTTGCAAGCTCCCTGAGCTAGTTTTGCACAATAGTCTATGTTGTTTGTATTCCAAAGCTTTTTAGAGTGAAATGTGCTATAAGAACCATCTGTACAATAAAGCAAAGTAGTCCAGTGTGACCTTTATCTCTATCTATATGTAATCTAATGCTCTTATTTTCTTCTTCAGATTCTTTCTGTTAGAACCAAATTCCCAAGTCTTGTTTTATGCAGTATAAATATATAAATCATAACCTCAACAGCCTTGTTTCAGAAATTATCAAATGGTTACCTCTGCATATTTTTGTGTTGATGAGTGTTGGCTTTGCTGGCAAACATGATTTAGTATCTTTGAGGAGGAAAGCATTGGGTCCATCCAGTTAGCTTTTTTTCTGAAGTGGAGACACACTTGAGATTACCCAGGGTGTCAGCATGGTCATGACTGACCCTTGGATGATGACAGGTTGTGACTAAAGTCTGGGAGAGCTGACAGGAAAAGACACCAGAAATGCCAGAGGGATTTTTTTCCTGAGAAGAGCAGCTTTAGGGAGTATGAAATGAAACCAGCCTAAATGGGAGGAACCACATTTCTGTCCATCTTAGGTATGATCTTGTCATTATTGCTGGTGGATGTGTAAGGCTGCAGCTTTCCCTTCCAGGTGGGTGAGAAGGGAAGGCTCCCCTGGTGGCTGTACACAAATGAGAAGAGAATGGAAATGTGTTCTCAGTGCTTGTTCTGACCCAGAGCAGCTCCAAGATTCCAAGTGTGTTGGGGACCCCCATGCTGGTCCCAGATGCAAAAAGGTAGGATGCTAGGGAGAGGACAGAATGTTAGCCAGGGGTGGGTATTAGAGGTTTGGAGAACAAAGGCTTTTGTTGCTTTGTGTGCCTGCACAAACACATGGATGGCATGTGTGCAAATATATCAGTCAACAGCCCAAACATTGGATTGCTACTTCAGTTCTCAAATAAATGGCCTGCTTATTAAACTGAAAGCTGCTATCTCCATTAGGAAATATTCAATTCCAGCAATTAGCTCTGGGAGTTAAAGAGCCTCTTTCCTTCCAGTCGGTTTTGCTCTGTTCCCAAACAATGCTTTGAAGTGCAAGGAGCTCCTGATGGAAGACAAGTCATCAACTAACCCAGTAGAAGGTTAAGCTGAAAACAGACTTTTAAGGAAGGGGTTATCTCTGAGTTGTTAGTGACTGACCTGAGGATATATTCTTATGTGGAGACAATCTCTCAACAGGCATAAGGTTACAAAGAGGCAAAATATTCTAGTTATTGGGTTTTGTTTTAAAAGTGAGTTTAGAAATAGAATGTGGATCAGTTGAGGCTGGAGTGGGGAAGAGTATAGCTTCCTTTCAAAACAAGTTACCATTTTAATTCCTTTAAGAATTGTTTGTCACACAGCATTACTAAATTGCTAACTTTTTTTTTTTTAATTTAAAAAGTAAGGAGAACCACCTACTTCTGTCATAGTATACTGAAATTAGTATTTCAGGCTTAAACATAATGCGTATGAGACAAATTTGCATGCTTGATATTTGCAAATTAAATGTTAACCTTTTTTTTTATTTTCAAATACCTTAAAATAATGACAAATGAGTGTTAAATGCCAAAAATTTAGAATGTGGAATTTAGAAAGTAGTTCTTCCACTGTAGTAATGGACTCAATAATCATTTTCTTCTAAGTCTTTTTGCCCCTATGTTTGCTGCAAGATGTAATCCATTTGCCTAGATTCTGTGTCCTAATTAACCTCATAGGCTGTTTCAGAAATCATGACCCATATTGCTTAATGAGTATAGAGTTTCTGTTTAGGGTGATGAAAAAGTTTCGGAAATAGTGCTAATGATCACACAATATTGGACCTGTCACTGATACCACTGCATTGTACACTCAAAGTGGTTAAAATGGTACATAGTATGCGACACATATTATACTACAATTTTAAAAAGTATATAAAATTTATGTTCCTAAATTGTCTTTTCTTTTTCAACAAGTAAAGCAACCACAGATTTCAGAGGTTATAGTGCTAGGAGAAAACTTTAGTGTGGAGTTTATTTTTCTTGGGGTTTAGAATCCCCAAATTCTAACTACTACTTAGTAATTGCAATAATAAGCCTGTGTATTTTGAAGGAAATGATTTTGGCAGCAGGGTAGCATGTTATTAAAACTTCAGAAACCTTTGGAGGTTAGAGGTCATGTTTTAGACTGAGGCATTTAAAAGCTTCTAGGAAACACAAAGGCCTCCTAGTGCAGCCCTTGGTCCCCAGGAAGAAGGGCAGTAGTGATGTCCCCTGACTGTCAGTGACTGAGTGAAAGAAAAGGACAGCAAGGTGTGACTGAGCAGATACTCCTGCTGGGATATGAGAAATCACCAGGACACCTCAAGGGAGAGCAGGTTTGACCTGGACCTTGCTGAAAGGCTGAGATGAATTTTCTCCAAAGTGAGAAGGGAAGAACATGCTAAGGAAGGGCTGTGAGGGGCCTGGGCTCAGGACATTAAAACCAGGTTTGCAAAGGGTTCCAGGCCCTTAATTCTAGGCCCAGGAGGGTTTAGTTTTGTTTTTAAATTGTCCAGGCTCAAAAAGTGAAAAACAGAACTACTATATGATCCAGAAATCTCACTTCTGGATGTATGTTGTTTGTTGCTAGGTGTCATTGTGACCCTCATAGGGTTTTCAATGGCTTGTTGTTTCAGGTTTGTTTTGGACGAGTGCTGCCCTGTCCTTCTCCCATTTTGGGGGTGCTGGGGATTGAACCCAGCGCTTCAGAGAGCACAGAACAGCACTCTACCAACTGAGCTAAACCCCAGCCCTTCTGGGTATATATCCAAAGAAAATGAAAGTATGCTAAAATAGGCTTGTGTACCTGAATATTTAGTGCAGCATTATTGATAATAACAAAAATATGGAGTCAACCTATGTGTCCATCTATGGATGAACAGATAGTGAAATCTGGAGTATATAAACAGTGGACTATTATTCAGTCTTAAAAAGGAAGGAAAGAGGATTGCAAGTTCAAGGCCTAGCTAAAGAACAAGACCCTGTCTCAAAAAAAAAAAAGGAAATTCTATCACTTGTGACAACAAGGTTGACCCCAGATGACATTATGTTAAATGAAATAAGCCCAGGAAGACAACTACCACATGATACTGTGCATATGTGGATTATAAAATAAATTGAACTCAAAGAAGCAACGTAAAATGATGATTACTGTGGGGCAGTGGAGAGGACTTTAGGGTAGGGAATTCAAAATTCAAACTTAGGCTTTCACTGACTGTCCATCACTTTTACACCATTGAAAAGTAAAAGGTCCTAAATCAAACCATTGTAAGTTGGGGACCATCTGTATATCAAAGCAACATCTTGGTTCCAGTCAAGCTTTTGGTCCCAGCAGCCATCTAGCATCCCACAGCCTAAAGTGTTTGCTGGTTGTGTTCCTGAGATATTGAGACCCCCACCCTCGTTATTTCCTGTTCTTAGATCCCAATGTTTCGCCTGCTTGTTTGGGGAGAGGTCCATGTCCAGAATGGACTGGTTGCTCTGGGATCCCTGTTATTGTGCTGGAACTTGTGTACAAAACAGACAGACATTCTTGGGAGTGGCCACACACTATCTGGAGAATTCCAATCACTCAGCTGGAGAAAACTTAGTCACCTAGAGCGTCAGAGGAGAAAGAGAATGCCTGGCATCTTAAGTAGGGGTGGATGGCAGGCTTAGTTTTTAAAATTTTCTTAGTGGAGATGCAGCTAAGAGCTCCAAGCACATTCTTCAATTCAGTGACCCATGGCACATCATGTGTCATGGGCAGGCAGGAAGGATATCAAAATAGGCTGGGGCTTAGATCTCGACTCTGCTATTTGCTTGCTCTGTTTCTTTGGCCAAATTACTTAAGCTCTGAGCTCTAGTGTCTTCATCTGCGAAACAGGCATTATTCACACTTCACAGTTGCTTTGAGGATGTAGTGAGATAATGTATGCAAAAGGTATTGTAAAATGCTGACAGCGTGAGGGTGTTCAGTTAATAATTGTTGCCATTATTGTCCATGTCATTTATATTCCCTGTAAAGAAAACTGACTTACTAGTTAAGCTAGAAAGCACATGGGAGAGTTCTAGGGCCCATTTAGAGAATAGTCATCCTTGTGTAACCATGGGGGATTGACTGTAGGACCCACCCTGAATACCAAAATCAAGTCCCTTATATAAAATGCTCAATCCCTTATATAAAATGGCACAGTATTCGCATATAACTCTAAATATTCTCTAGATTACTTATAATATCTAACACAATGTAAATGCTATGTAATTAGTCGTTCCTACTACATTGTTTAGAGAATCATAACAAAAGTCTGTACACGTTAAGTACAGACACAATTTTCTTTTCGAGTATCTTCCATTATTGGTAAAATCTATGGATGTGGGACCCAGAAACACAGAGGGCTGACTATAGATGGTAAAGTTGAAAAGGGATCCAGTAGCTAATTTAACTTGTTCCATGATCCTCAAGTCCAGGTTGTCCCAGTTTCTACTTTTACATCTCTAAGAGGTGAGGTGGGGCTGGAGTTTAGCTCAGTTGTTAGAGTGATGCTCTGCACTTTCTGAGGACCCAGGTTTGATCCCTCACACCACAAAAATAGGAGAAGAATATGACAGTTCACTCTCAAAAACAATCCCAAAACAATCAGCCATTGAAAACCCTAAGAGAGTCCTTAAGAGTTGGACCTGACTAGACAGCACCTAACAACAACAACAAGATCTGAGGTAATAGTTAAAGGCCCTGTGCCAGGCTGTCTTGCCTCCAGCCTCACCATTTACTCCTGGTGTCTTAGGGCAAGTAAAACTCTCTGAACCTTACTTTCCTGGCTATAAAATAGAGATATCAGGACTACTCGCCTCACAGGGTTGTTCTGAGGAGTAGATGTGATTGTATTTAAAAAATTGCCTAGTCTAATGCATAGCACGTCATAAATGCTCTATAAAGGCCATGATCACCTGATCATCAGCCTCAGCCAACCCCTTGGAGGATTCTGGGCCCTGTATTCCTTCCTGAGTTGTATCAGATACATGCCCATCACCAGTTCCATAACCAGCTGTCTTTGTTTATTGGCCTTTGTGTGTGGTGGTGTCCATGCATGCTTCTGCTCCAATTAGGCAGTTGGTAAGCCTGAGCAAGAGCAGACGGCTTCATTTTGAGGGCCTAGCATGTCCTACTCACAGGTCCCACTGCCTTCACATGCAGTCTCTTAGGTAATCCTCATAACAGCCTTATAAGTTAGGTGTGTTTGTTTCCTACTGCTGCTCTGACAAATCACCATGAACTGAACGCCATGAACTGAACTGAAACAACAGCAATTTGTTCTCTCATAGCTCAGGAGGCCAAAGATCTGGAATGAAGAATGACAGGGTTGGTTTCTTGTGGACACTCTGAAGAAGATTCTGTCTGCTGCCTTTCTCCTAGTTTCTGGGCTTGCTGATCATTCCTTGGCCAAGATGAATCATCCCAATGTCTGCCTCCATCTTCACATGGGGTTTTCCTCTATATATGCATCTTGCCTGTAGCCATACCACTGTGGCATCTAATCCTGTCAGGTTTCGGAAGCTAAACAGGGTTGGATCTAGTTATTACTTGGATGGGAGACATCTGGGAACACCAGGCGCTGTAGGCTTGGGAGAAGGACCTGGCAACCCACTCCCAAAAGACAATCAGCCATTGAAAACCCTGTCAGTAGCAGAGAAGCATGACAATAGTGTTTCATCTGTTGTACATAGGGTCACTAAGAGTCGGACACTGACTCAACAGTACCCAACAACAACAACAACAATGTATGTGTCTCATAAAGATACAGGTCCTTAGAGATAGGGCCTCCTCACCCAGTATGGCCATATCTTAACACTTTACATCTGCAAAGACCCTCTTTCCAAAAGTCACATTCTGAGGTTACAGTTGGACACATTTCAATCCATGACAGTAATTATTATGCCCAATTAACGGAAGAGGAACTCAAATCTTAGAGGAGAAAATCTTTTGCATAAACCTCACAAATCCTGACCTTCTTTTCTCGACCCATGTCCTTCCCACTAGATCACCTTAATGTACACGTACACAATGACCGTAGTAAGTTTCTATGACCATGGCAACAAGATGGTCAGCAGCAAGTGGGCCCAGATCAAAGCGGCCTTTGGAAGGTAAACAGGATGAAGCAGAGGCTGTGCAAGTGAATAGCTACCCCCTTCCTTGATGCTGTTTCTCGGGCTTTATCTTGTTTCTATGAGCAGTGTGACTTACAGGCTCTCACCCAGAGTGCTGTGCTTCAGGGCCTCAGTAGCTGGGCAGAAAGCTTGATCATAAGTGAGAGCAGGTCAGGGTCGAGTTCTGCTGGCATCAAGTGGAGGGAAGGAACTTATTTCTTTGCACGAAGCTGAATTCCCTCTGCAAGTCCCCTATTCCTCATATCACTGAACCTATGCGTTCTTGTATCCCTTTGGTGGATGGAGAAATTCCCTGCCTTCCTTCTCCTACAGAGGTTCCTTCCTGGCATTCAGAACCACAAAAGCATGGACGGAAGCAGGTGAGCCCAGAGTTGGCTGCCTGAACTTCCCAGGGTACCCTGGGTGAGCAGAGCTGTGAACAAGAGAGGCAAGAGTCCCAGTACTGCCCCTGGTCCTGGCTAAAGCACAAGACTAGAATCAGAACTGGAATGAAATCCTCAGAATCCAGGGCATATATCTTTTGGGTTAATCTACAAGTACAACCTGGTGACCAGGCTCAGGGTTCTGTATAGCCATTGACACCAGTTTGTTGCCCAAGATGGGAGTCAGAAAATCTGAGAGAGCCTAGCTTGAGTCTTCGTTGTTCATGGACTGATTGCCACAGCCAGTCCTTCATCAGGCCCGTGTCCCCAGCACAAGTCTCTGTCTCTAATCACCACTCAGTCCCACTGGAGCAGCGTTCTCAGGTGTCCACTTGGACTTTTCTGGAGTTCACTTTTCCTGCCAGAGTATGTCGATGTTAATTGGACCTGAGGTTTGCTTGCTGCATTGTGTGGTTTCACATGTGGCTTTGTGCTTTCAAAGAAACTTCAGAAAAAGCTGTTCATGAGTTCACAGAGTAGGTGGCAGTTCTTGATAAAACTCATGTCCATGATAGTGACACAGTGGATAGAGGTCTAATCCTTTTAGAGCCCTCTACGAATTTCCTTGCCATCAGTAGGTAGCTGATTCAATGAGAGGAAACTTTTTTCCTATTGGAAAGATCCTTTTGTTAAGTGTTCTTGAACCCATCAGGTATGTCATTTAAAAAGCACTTCTAATGGGTTTCTTCCCTGGAATTATGAATATTGTCTTAGAGAAGCTAAAGGCTTGCCACTTTGAGCAGAGAACAGCTTAGTACTCCCCTCTATAAGAGAGGCCTGACCTATTATTTCCTGGACTTGACGTCAATCCTCAGACCCTCAGGCTCTGCCTAAGGGCTAGGAACTATGTGAGAGAAAGGTAGGGATCCCCAGGCAGGATTGACTTGGGTCCTGGATTTGGGATTGCCTAAGTGCAGAGCTGGGGCTGGATTTAGCTCAGTGGGTAGAGCGCTGCTCTGTAGTCTCTGAGGTCCTGAGTTCAACTCCCAGCACCGCAAAAATGGGAGAAGGGCCTGGCAATCCACTCCCAAGGCAACCCTGAAGCACTCAGCCATTGAAAACCCTATGAGGGTCGCTATGAGTTGGATACCAACTCGACAGCACCTAACAACAACAACAACAAGTGCAGAGCTACAGTCTGTCTCAAACCCTAACATTCATTTTATTTTATTTTTAAAATTTATCTTATTTATTTATTTATTTATTGACAGGGTCTTACTTTGTATCCCAGCTGGCCTGGAATTCATGATCCTTCTGCCTCAGCCTCCTGAGTGCTGGGATTACGGCATGTGCCACTATGCCCGGCTCCAGCATTTACTTTAAACATTAATAAGAGGCATGGTGCTTTTTCTTATGGAAGACTAGATTTAGTAAGCCCAAAATATTAGTTTTGAAGTTTTACTGAAAGCTTTAAAATATCTTACTAAAAGAAAAAATAAATTCCATTTCAGTGAACTCTCTGTGTGTGTGTGTGTGTGTGTGTTGGATGAAGTTACTAGATTTTCTTAGCTGTACATGTACATTGAATGGAGAAAAAAATACCTTATTTAGAATAATAAAGTCAGCCTCCAATTTTTGTTTTCTACTTATCTAATCAAATCTTGGAAAACTCGTCAATGGAGTTTCCTATGACATACTCAGTCTGTGACATAGTTCATGAAATTTGTTGACATCTGACTCCCAGGGAGGAATTTAATTACTCACAGAAAGTTTCACAACTTTTCTGGGAATGACAGCTAATGGAAGGAAGATGTCTAAGTATAGCAAAGAGCCAATTACTTATCCTCCATGAAAAAGGGAGATTATATTGTCACACATCTGTGGAAAGTGAGAGTCTGCTCCTACACTAAGATATACACAGCAAGAAAGTAGAACTTCCTGGAGAGAAGGGCAAGCTGTGATGCCATTCATTTATCTTATTATTTGTTTTATTTAATTTTATTTTTTTGTGGTGCTGGAGATTGAACCCATGGCCTCAGTTCATGCTAAGTAATCACTCTACCAACTGAGCTAAACCCTCAGCCCCACATTCATTTATCATAGCTGAGTGAAAGTGTCACTATTCAACATATAGATAAAAAATGGTGATCAAGAAGTTCTGCAAGCTGGGCATGGTGGCACGCTTCTGTAATCTCAACACTCAGGAAGCTGAGGCAAAAGGATCACAAGCTCAAGGCCAGCCTGGGCTACATAGTGAGTTCCAAACCAGCCTCAGCTACGTAATGAGACCCCGTCTTTCATAAAAATAAATAAATAGGCTCTGTAAAACCTACAAGCTCAAACCTGTAACTATTTAAAGCAATATTACTTTTAGTTATTGCTTTTCTAACTACAACAATAATACATGCTCAATTATATAAGCCTTTGCAAAATATGTATTAATAGGCTTCATGTCACCTTTTCATTCTACCTTCAACATTGAGTTTCCCCCATTCCTATTCCCTAGGGTCAACCACCATTAATGTGATGTGATTCTTACATACACACTCACACACACCTGTACATATGCAGTATGCTCTCTGTCTCTCTTTCTCTTTAACTATGAGGCAGGGAATTAATCTCCTCCAGGTGCCTAATTGCCCATTGTGGGTACCATATTTCCTTTTAGTTCTTGCCTACCTATCTCTCTATTTATACTTTTATGTACTTAATCCTTTTCTCAGAAAATGACATATGCACACAGTTGAACATTCAAGAGGTGTAGAAAAGAATAGAGGGAAAAGAAGCTTACTTAATCCTGTTGTTCATCCCCACTGCTCCCCATTCCAGAGTAAACCTTTGTTATCAGTTCCCGTAGCTCTTCTTCCAGAGATAGTCTAAGCCTATGCAAACATACATACATACATGCATATATATAAATAAAAATGTACACATATAAGATAATATTCGCTTTTGTTAACATCAAAGCTAGCATGCCCTATACAGTATTCTGGAATATTTGTTAACTAACTGTATTCCTATTCTTTCAAAGTTTGCATAATATTCCATCTAAGGGATATATTATATCTAAGGGATATATTAGTCCCCTGTTAATGTATGTTACTTGTATTCTTTTATTATTGCAAGCAATATGGCATCAGATATAGATTATTTTGCACATGGGCCACTGTGTCTGTAATATAAATTCTTGGAAGTAGAACTACTTGGTTGAAGGCATTATGTATTTGGAAGTTGGGTACATGTTGCCAAATAGCCATCCAAGTTCATAGAATTAAATGAGGGAAATTTTCCTCACGTGCTGATAACTAATTTTATTTTAATTTTTTTTTGTTTTGTTTTATTTTGAGACAGGGTCTTGCTATGTAGCTCAGGCTGGCCTCAAACTCACCATTAAATATAGGCTACAACACCTGCTTTTCTTTTCTTTTATATAAGAGGGATTGAGAATGTTTTTGTATGTTTAAGAGTAAAATATATTTCTTTTTGTGAATTGGGTTATCTTTTTCCTGTTTTTATATTTGGGCTGTTGGTGTTTTGTTGATTTATAAGAGATCTTTATTTATAAATATTCATCTTTTTGTGATACGTGTTGCAAATATGTTTGTTACTAGTTTATTGTTTCTCTTTTAGCCACCATTCATTTGGGTCACCCCCAGGCCTGCACTGAATTTCCTCTAAAGCTCTGTCTTCCACCATGCACTGTGTTGGTGCTGACGTTCCTGCAGAAGACCAGGCTGTAGGGTCAGAGGTAGCAAGCAGGGGGATCTTCTGAGTCTGTGATCCTTGACCGAAGGACTCATAGAAGACTCAGGGCAGAAGCAGAGAGCATGTCAGGGGATGAGGTACTGCAAGGCTTCTTAACCCCTTTCCCTTAAGTGTCACTGCTAGCTTCAGCTGGTTTTGGCATGAGGTGTGGTACATATTAGGGCTCCAGACCCTCTTCTTTCCTTTTTAAGTGGTGATATTGGAGATAATAGAGGATCAGCTGGGAGACAACAGGGTGCAGTGGGTTGGACAAGGAATTGGCTTATTTCTTTATCTGTAGAGTAACTTCCAAGAGTAAATGAGATCAAGGTGCATGACATATTTGAGTGGTCCACATGTTTGTGTGTTCCTTTGTATTCTTCCCAACTCCTTGCTCTGGCTCTCAGTGCCCCCTGAGCTCTGGAGAGGTGTTGCGGGGTCTGGATGTTCCTTCAGCCTTTCTAAGGAAAGTCCCTGCTCCTGTTTGCCTTCTCTCCTCAATTTTCCCTTAATACATTAAGGGCTGGGTGTGTCTTCTTTTCCCTCACTTTACCCCAGTTAGGGATTCTTTTGAGTAAACAAGCCCCTATTTGAAATTGTAAATATTCCATTGGGATTCACATCTGTGTGTAAATGACTCCATGCTGAGATCTGGGATCTTTGGAGCATGGACTTGAGGAGAACCCCACCTGAAAGGGAGGGGTATAGTGGGCAAGCATTGGTCTCTGGGGAGGAGGGGGAGGTGCCCAGGCTTCCTTCTGGGCATACTTGAGTTGGTTGGGACTTGGAGCCCAACGAACAGCTGCATACCTCTGCCTTCCAAAAGTGGGGACAGGGACTTGCCCAGTGCCCACCCCACTTGAGCCAGGCTTTCCACATTTCAGTGCTCCACTGGTTCATATTGACCCCATAAAATCTGGTTTTGGCACATTCTGTCACACTCAGGCACTAGTGACTGGTAGCCATAATAAGTGGGATGTTTACCTTTAAGCAGAATAAATCCTTCCATTAAAGTGATAAAGTTAATCCTTCCACAAAAGTGACAAGGGGCATGTTTAAGACAGAACCAATCTTCCTTGGGGGAGGGGACTCTTTTTTTTTTTTTTTTGGTGGTACTGGGGTTTGAACTCAGGGCCTTGCACTTGCATGCTTTGCAAGTGCTGTACCACTGAGCTATACCTCCAGCCCATTATTTTTACTTTTTGAGAGGGGGTCTCGCTAAGTTATGTAGACAGCCTCTGGTCTCGAACTTGCGATCTTCCTGCCTCCGCCTCCCAAGCCGCTGGGATTACAGGCGTGCACCACTGTGCCCAGGACGGGGAAATGAAATCTCTCTTGACAAAAGTTTCCACGACTATTTCAGGCTGCAGCTGCTCCCATTGCTGGCTTGCTTTCTCTCCACTCTGTCCACGCAAAACGACTTCCCCTTTACCCATAGTTCATGCTGAAATTGCAGAATTATAGAGATAAGAAGTGAATTTTAAGGGTTTACCTTGTTTGATTCTCTCATTTTATAGTCCAGAAAACTGAGACTTAGAGAGAGGAGACACAGCAGCAGGCCTAGGGTTCCCTAACAGCCTCTCTCTGCCTTCCACAGCAAATGCTTTTTGCTTCCTTTGCTTTGGCCCAGAATACTTTTGGGGCTGCTCTCTCAAAAACTGCCTGGTGGCCTCTAGGGGCCGAGCCCTGGCCAGAGGACTGGACTGTGGATTTAGTCAGAGCACGGTTCCTGAGCACCTGTGTGTCCCTGGGGAGGGTTCATCGCCATAGGCTGGGGTCTGCCACTCCATAGAGAGGGTGGTTCCATGGGAGGACTAAATACAAGATGTGTAAGGGTATGTAGCACCCATGTGACACATGGTAGGTGTGTAACAGATATTTGCTGCATGAAGATCATCATGTTCTCTACTGTCTTCAGACTTACCTACTAGGTCTTCATAAACTGCACTTTGCTTCCCAGTCAACCAGGACCAAGTTTCAAAATGGCTTCCTTTCCCCCTTTCCCCCAGTGCAAGGCTTCCTCTGAGACTAACCAGAAGTTGAGGTCACAGTGCCAGAAGAATTAAACTGGCAGTAAAAGTTTCTTTTCTTAAGCTCAGAAGACTTACTTCTAAGCTCAGCCTGTGCTGCAGGTAGCAGAAGGATGAGCAGCAGCAAGGTGTCACCTCTGGATTCCCCTCTGAACATTTCTGTCTGGGGACACCACTGCCACCAAATGGAGGACGGTTCAGTTATACTTCAGCAACCTAAATCTAGCTGGCCAGTTTCCTCTCTCTCTCTCTGCCTATCTAAGTACATGCCACTTTTTTTGGAGCACCTAATGGTGACTTTGCCACAGAGTGTTTTTCTAAGCTCCACCCTCTTTGCAGCTGGGCAGTGAGTATGCATCGTGTGAGTGTGAGCATGTTTTTGGCATTCGTGAATATGAGCACGGGAGTGTTTATGTGTAAGTGTGTGAATTAGTTTGCTACAGCTGCCCTAACACAGTGCCACCAATTGGGTGGCCTAAAGCAACAGAAATTTAGAGTCTCACAGTTGTGGAGGCCAGAGTGCAGGCAGAGGGTCCTCAAGTTGGCTCCTTCTGCGTGCTGAGGAAAGCCTCTGTCGCAGACCCTCTTCTTGGCTGATAAGTGGATGTCTTCTCCATATGCCTTGCCACGCCAGATCTCTGTGTCTGAATTTCCTCCACTTATAGGGACACTAATCCTATTGGGTTAGGGCCCACCCTAATGACCTCACTTAAATTTGGTTCCTCTGTCAACACTCTTGTCTCCAAAGAAGGTCATGCTCTGGGCTTCTGGGTAATAGGGCTTCAACATATGAATTTGTGGAGCGGACATTTATTCAGCCCATAATAATAATATATCTATATATATGTGTGTGTTCGTGTGCGTGCACATGCATGAGCTTGTGTTCTAGTGAACGATACCATCTCTGGGACTCCAGGTCATATGCATGCCTGTTGTTGTTGTTGTTGTTGTTAGTTAGGTGCTGTCCAGTTGTGTCCTCATAGTGACCTGCATAGGGTTTTCAATGGCTGTTTCGTTTGGGAGTGGATTGCCATATCCGTCTCCCATTTTTGCAGTGCTGGGAATTGAACTCAGGACCTCAGAGACTGCAGAACAGTGCTCTACCAACTCAGCTAAATCCCAACCCATATGCATGCCTACTACTTGGAAAATTGTACTTTAAGGGCTCATACAGCTTCTCTTTTGTGAAAAGGGCAAATTTAAAACAATTAATTTTTTTCCCCCACAAATCTCCTCACAGGGGCCCTAGGGCAGGTGTGATTATGTAGCAATTGCCAGGGATCACCCCACCCGTGTCTCTTTGGGTGAGGGCATCTCATAACCTTACAATGAGCTGAAAGTCTTGTTCTGGCTCTTTTTTGTTTTATTCATTTATTTTTTTTTTTGTTGAGAACTGGCCCCCAATTCCTGGGCTCAAGGGATCCTCCTGCCTCAGCCTCTTGAGTAGCTGGGTCTAAGGAATGTGTCACCGTGCCTAGCACTTGTTCCTCATGCTTTAGCAGAGTAATGTCATCCCTTGGTGTGTGGTTTTCCTCACCTCATTTTACTTTAGACTGCTAAGTGGCGTCTTGAAATGCCTTTGGCTGCAAGGCAGAACATTCCAATTATTCCAAAGGCTGCATAAAGTCAGAGTTACCAAAGAGCTCCCTGGTGACTTGGTGCCATTAGGTCAGTCACTAAGAAACTCCCTAATATTTCCACATAAATTTCAGCACACGGAAACTGTCATTTAGGTATTGTAAATATTTGTAGAATAGACTTTAGCTGCTGTTTCAAAGGAAGCCCCTGCCTGGGCTCCGTCTACCCTGGGTGTTCCTTCCTTGACCCATGGGTTCAGGAGAGCCTCAGGAGGTCTACATTGGTGGCCAACTTGCAGGCCACAGGGGAACCCGGCTGGTGTCTTTGAGCTGTTTACTCTCCTTCACCAGAACAAGCTGCTCCCACACTGACCCAAAACCAGCTGAACCTAAAGGCCCAGGCATGGTGTAGTGGTCCTTTCTGCCTTCAGTTTACTGTAAACCTCAGTTCTCTTTACTCTTCCAAGATCTTACTGAGGAAAATGAGCACCCCACGGTGCTGAGCTGGCCTGGAATTCTGCCTGATTTTCCAGTCAACCAGAGCCTAAGTTATTCCCTGAATTTTCCAGATCAACCCAGAGTTCCAGGGAATGAGATAGGTGACACCTGGGGACGGTTCCCAGGCAGGGGGTAACAGTTGTTGTTGTTGTTGTTAGGTGCTGTCGAGTCGGTATCCGACTCATAGCGACCCTCTGTACAACAGGGGAAACACTATTGTCAGTGCTTCTCTGCTGTTCATAGTGTTTTCAATGGCAGATTGATTTTTGGGAGGGGGTTGCCAGGTCCTTCTCCCAAGCCTGCAGCTTCTGGCATTCCCAGGTGGTCTCCCATCCGGGTACTAACCAGGCCAGACCCTGCTTAGCTTCCGAGATCTAACGGGATCAGATGCCACAGGGGTAACAGTAAACACCTACCATTCCATGAGATTTAGTGTAGTTCCAGGCTCTGATTCTAGGGTGAATAAGCCAGTGAGGAGCACACTTGTGACACTCGAGTCTCTGCCCAGAGCAAATGCTGATGTATTTTCGTGGTAGCAGAAAACTATTGCTTAGCTATGGGATGGTGGAGCTGCTTTACCCAGATATTCATTAGTATTAGAGCCCTCACTTCAGCATGCACATTTATCTGTCTGCTTCAGCATGGACTATCACTATAGCCATTTAAAATACATTGTACAGAGCCCACTAAGTAACATTAAATGTGCTTGTGAGATAATGTGGAGTTAAAAAAAAGTTGGCTGCAAATTCTGTACACTGTCTGGCCTCAAGTACTTTAAATATGTACTTCCAGAAAGAAGATGATGGGACATAATAAGATAGTAACTGTTTCTCTGAGTGGAGATGCGTTGTTGTCAGGGGCTGTCCAGTCAAGTGAAGATGTAGATTCCTGAAGAGTCTATTTAACTGGTGATCTCTTCAGGCTCTTTCAGATTTTTTCTTTTCTTTCTTTTTTTTCACCCCTTTCTTTCTTTCTTTTTTTTTTTTTTGGTAACCTTTATATCACTGGGATGATAATTCCCTGCTTATCCCATGGTCCATCTCTGAATTTCCAAGAAGCAGCAGTAATTATGGTCACATTGACACGTCTAAGCTCCCATTCTCCGGTTCAGCCCCTGAGCCTGACCGAAGGCGGCTAGAGCTGCCTCTGGCAGCAAAGCTGCTGCTTTCCCAGCCTAGCCAGCTGGGCAGGGGCCAGGCCTCTCCAAAGGGGGTTAAAGTCCTTGATGTGAATGGCCTTTTAGGGAGCAGAGGGAGGGCCCATGGTGACATCACAGTCTTCAGTCCGGAGGCTCAGAAGGAATCCGTCCAGCTTGAGCCAGTGTGTGCCCTGGAATCTGTCTGAAGAAAGAGGCAATTCTGACGGAGGATGTTGGAGGCGCACACTCTGTGCTATAGCACTGGGCAGGGTAAGCCGTGTCTGCTGATCTCTCTTATTGTCCTTTTCTTTCTTTCTAATCTGAAAGGAGAGAGTTCTTTTTTGAGGCTCTAGCCTCAAAGGCTCTAGCCTTTGTGGAGGAGGGAGTCAGAGTCTGAACTGTAATACTGCGTGGTGGGGGCCTCTCCTAGAATGTGGGCAGCTGAACTCAGATTGAAGACTTGCTGCGGGTACTGCTGCTGCTTCCTTTTTTTTTCTTCCCCATTTTGCAAATCTTATAAAACTCTCAGCTTTCATGTTAAAGGTAGGGGAAGCTCCGCATTACATATACGGTGCAAAGCTACCCAAGTCATATCCATAAGAGAGTGTTTGGGGGATTTTCCAAAACAGAGATCTGCCTGCCAAGGCACCTAGTGATTCTGGTGACTGGTTCTCCAGTTATCTTGAATTTCACCAAGTGAGTCCGCTGACATCTACAGCTAGCCTTCTGTTTCTGCATGGTGGGGTTCACCACATTCACAGGGGGACATGGGGCCTTGGGGGACTGTGAGGTACCTGTCCCCTGGAAGTCCTGTGAGGATGGCAGGAGACCCTCTTGAGCTCTGCTCCCATGCACAGGATCTTCTCTGTTCCTGTGTAGAGAGTTAACCTCTCACGCAACTGGCATGGTTTTCCTTTTCCTCTAGACTTTGCCTCAACATGGTGGATTCTACCATGTCCACCGTGGTATTCAGCTTCTGTCCCTGCTGTCACTGGTTGGTCCGACATGAACTGAAGATACCGAGCTGTTTTAAAATCAAGAGAGATGCGGTTATGTTAAAAGAATGAAAACCAGGCTTACATTTGCTTTGAGCAGAATCCATGACTCTTGAAATTTCAGGCTGCAGGGGCCAGAGTTCGCTTTGTGGCCTTGGTCTCCATTTAATCCAGAGGTGAGGAATTCCCTGCAGAACAGTCTCAGCAAAAATATTTCTTCTTGGTGAGAGGGCATCCCGCAAACCCTTGATGGAGCCTTGAGCGTCTCACATTGGAGGAAACACAGAACTCACCTTTCTCTTCATTCAGGGGAACTGGAAGCTCCTGTGGGTCTCAGTCGCTCCTGTAGGGAATAGGTCTCCAGGGGGTGGAAAGAAACAACTCTTTCATGGGGTTGCCCCAGCAAAGGCAACAGCTTCCTTCCTTTCCTCCCTCCCCATCCTTTGCGCCACCCCCCCCCAACCATCTCCAGTTTCTTTCACAGAAAGCCCAAGCTGTAAATGTGTTAATCAAACAGTACCTTAACATTTTCCAGATGTGCAGCCTGACATTTGCACTACTGGCTTTCCAGCAGGGTGGGGGGTTGGGGGTGGGGAGGATGTGGATTTAACAGAGTTGTGGTGTTGGGGAGACTCTGTTACCTTAAAAGTTGACTGCTTTCATTCATGGGCATGTGAGCCAAGGCACAGGCGAGCCTTATTCCCAATGCAGGGGTTCCAGAAGTGTTTAATACCGTCTTCCAGCTGTGCCTGAGGCAAGAGCCAGGGAGGAGGGGAGGCTAGTGATTACTGCTCTGACCAAGCCCTCAGAAGCTCTCAGAAAAAAGGCTGGGCCTGTTCAGCAGGAATGGGGCTCCTGGCCACCAGAGGGTTGGGATTTCTTTTTAGAACTGCTCTGGTCACATTTAGCTGTAATGGTTTCATTGCAGAAGGTTCAGAGGAGAGACACCCAGGCATTGTTAATGTTAGTCCCTATCAGGGGTCATAGCATTGACCTGAGCCTGCCTGGTCTAAATTTAGCCTGCAAGTGCCCCAGGAAGCCTTGGGGTCTGGAGTCTGGACGCCTGTCTTCCTTCAGCCAGGAGGGGGTCTCCGGCCTCTGTTGGGAGTGGTTTGGTGCCTGGTTTCCCACAGTCAGCATGTCCCCTAGATCTATAGGCCGGAAGCAGCTCTGCTGGGGTGAAGGAAGAGGAAAGGCTGCCTAGGCCTGGAATGTGGCCCAGGTTTTGGCCTCTCCCCTGTGCTTCCCCCCCGAGGCAGAACCTAATGGAGGAAACCAGCATTTCTGGTCCCTGTGCCTTCAGGGGAAAGGTGGACTGGCCACTCAAAGTCTCAGGCCCTTCCCCAGCCTACCACACTCAGCAGGGAGGGCTGGAGGAGCTGCCAGCTGCCTGCCCAGGAACTTCAGTGGGCCCAGCTTCCTTCATAAACTCTTTGTGGCCTCTACCACTTGCACAATTGAGCAGGGCTGGGACCTTCTTTTCGGTGGTCGCTGCAGCACTCCCTTCTCCTGTGCCTTTGATCTTATTATGTGAATGACTTCTCCCTCCCCCTCAAACTTGGAGCTCCATTCTCGGCAGTGGCTGCTCTGGGGATGTGCCATGGGTCCAGGCATGGGGCATGTCACTCTGCTGTGTCTCAGGGCATGCTTATGGATTGAAGGCAACGTTGAAGGACAGAGCTTGGCCTCTTCAGCCTCTATGTTCCCCTCTCATCCCCTTCTGGTTCCCCCTGTGGGGGGCCAGTCTCCTCTAGACCCCCTGGCTTAACTCAACTTTGTTCTTCCAAGGCCAGTGCAGTTCAGCTGAAGCACGGGTTGTGCAGGTCTTAGAGCATCAGCATGAGGCAGATTGCACCACTTCCTCCCATTGGCCCTTGTGGCGGGGACATCTGGGTTCAGAAAGTTAACCATCCTAGAGGCAGCCACGCCTCTAGGACCTGAGGAGCCAGTTCTTTCCTGTGTAACAATTGTACCCTGCATACTAAACATATGACTTCGAGAAGAGGGAGGATAAGAAGGGGAGACAGAGATGTTCTTTGATTTCTCAGCTGTGAGGAAACTTTATTTTATAGCCATGCCTCTATTCCTAGGCCAAGAGTATATTTTTGATGGAACTTAAAAATAACTGGATTAAAGGATCAGGTCACCTATTACCTGGGGAAAAACATTTCTAACTTAAATACCATGGCTTTAGTAGGAAGTAATCTGGCTCATTCAGAAATGAGAAACCTGACTATGCAGTGGGCACCTGATTTTTGGGCAATTTGGGTCATGTTATACACTTTGGCTAGAAGCCCAGGAGCCTGGGAGGTCATAGTGGGCAATAGACACTGTCAAGAGGTAGCAGTCTGCAGGAAGGGAGGATGTTGTGAACAGAGCAGGCATTAAAAGCAGGTAGGAACTTCAACTTCTTGCTTATCCTTATGGTGAAGGACATTTTTCTTGGGTCACACCTTCAGGTAAGGATGTGCTCAGCTGCAGGCCCAGGTAGAAAAAGCACATTGTTCTCCATAACCTAGCTGGGTGAGATCAGGACCTCAGTGATGGGTTTTCTTTCTCTTTCTTTCCTTTCTCTCCCCCTCTCTCTCCCCCCTCCCTCCCTCCCTTTCCTTCTGTCCTCTCTCTCTCTTTCCTCCCTCCCTCCCTCCCTCCCTCCCCCTTCCTTCTGTTCTCTCTCTCTCTCTCTCTCTCTCTCTCTCTCTCTCTCTCTCTCTCCTTCCTTCCTTCCTCCCTCCCTCCCTTCCCCTTGAACTCAGGATCCTTGTGCATCCACATTCCAAGTTGCTGGGATTACAGGAGTGTACCACCATGCCCAGCCAATGTTGGGTTTTCTGTGTAAACTAAATAGGCTTCTAGAATCTCACCTGTGCTGCTGACTCTGCGATGTTGGTGGGGAATTGCAGCCCTTTTCCATAGTGAGGTGGGATCTTAGTGTTTTACCTCTGAAAAATGTCAGAGGAAGAAAGAAGAGGATTCAGTTCAGAGCTAGCTAACAGGGTGAAATACTTAGATGGTGCAGGGTCCCAAATCTCTAGCTGAAGGGGGCTAAAATGTAGAACACAGGTAAGAAGCAGAAAATAAGCCTCTAGGAATTCTATCTTTGCTCTAGCCTGAATGAAAAAAGGGATCATTAACTTTTAAAGCCAAATTTTAAGTTTTACATCACCTGTAGAGGTTTGAGAGGACTAAGAACAACCAAGAAATCAAATTAACATTCTTTCAATCCATCCATTCTTCTTAACCTTTTCCAAGTCACTTTGGAAGCCACCTATCATTGAGAATACCTTTTGATATACTGGAATAAAATTAAAAACTGTCTGTGCCACTTACTAGCCAGGAGTGATCTTAGGGAAAAGTCTATTTTTCTAAACTTCTTATTCATAAGTTTTACAGCTCTAGTAAAATCTCTGCCTTTCCTTTTTGTGTGTGTGTGTGTGTGTGTGTGTGTGTGTGAGCTGAGAATTTGTATGTCCAGGTATTGGGGAACGATAAACTGTTAGAGTGATTTAGTAGTAATATGAGGATATGGTGTATATCATAGTGTGCCCAGACAACAGGCTTTCTGTGCTGCCTTGTTCACTCAGACATTTATGTGCCTAGTTGAGTGCTGATGATGGACAGGTTTTGTTCCACACAGTGTGTGACCTCTTACTTCTATTTCCCCTGAGATGGGATCCCAGCTCTGGGTCAGGTTTGATCTCTCCTCCTCAGGTCTTGTTTCTTCTCCTCAGGTCTGGTTTCTCCTCCTCCTCCTCCTCCTCCTCCTCCTCCTCTTGTTTTTGTTTGTTTTGGCAGTGCTGGGGATTGAACCCAAGGCCTTTCACACATTGTCCACGCACTGGCAAGTGCTCTACCACTGAGCTATATGCCCAACCCTGTGGGTGGCTCTTGACCGGCCATTCTATTAGATTTTCAAGATTTGACTTTTAAAGACATTTTATGAAACTATTTTGTTAGCTTCAGTAGCAATTAAATTTTCTAATTATTTTAGCTTTAACTAAAATTAACTGTTAAGGATCTGGGATGGGCAAAGATTAGGGGGATTAGAGGTCTCTTAGGATCTTTTAGCCTTTCTGGGTCTTTTTCCTCTAATCTCAAGTTGGTTGCTTTTCCTCTCAAATTTGGAACTGCAATATCACCTGCTGCTTTTTCCCCAAAGGCAATAAACTGCTCTCAGAAAGAATTTCATAGTGGTCATTTATACTTCAGTGTAAAATTGCATAGTAGTAATGAACATTTGCATTAACCATTTTACAATTTTCACAGTACTTTTAAATATATTTTCTAATTTAATTCTCAAAAATATTTGGGAGATATTATTACTAGCCTTGCTTACAAAGAAGTTGCATTCTCAGAAGGGTTCCATATTGTCTTGCATAAGGTCTGGCAGAAGTCTTATAGGTAGAGCCCAGAAATGCCCCTACACTCTGGTCCTTGGACTCTAGACATTTTCTACATCATTGAGATCAAAAAAGGAGACCTGGGCATTTAAGTTATAAATTAAACCATGCTAATTTGCTTGACTTAACTATTAAGCACTTTTTGATAAAATAATGGCAGCTTTAGATGCAAACAAATTATCAGGTTATTTTAAAAGCAGGTCTTAATTTAATTTCTAGCATTGATTTATTAAGTGAATATTTGTAAAAATAGGTATAAAATCATTGTATGGCAACTTCACAGGAATCTCAGTTTTCTAAGCTTCTAGAAGCTCCCAGTCCACTTTGCATGAAGGCAGATGTGGCAATTTTGCAAAGGCAGGATTTGTTACCAGATAACGTATGTTAAATAACCCAAGTCCTTTGAACCCAAGGCTGGACTGTCCGCAAACCTCAAGCACCATCCTTGAAGCTGTGTGAGCCCAAACAAGGGCTTGCTCTTTCTATGAAAGAGTGGGGAGTATCTGTAATCCACAAATGTGAATTCCACCAATTTCACTGATATCTAACATCCATTATGCTAATTGACAAGCCACTAATTTCACTAATGAAAACCCATTTCTCACTTTAATGAGGCAAATTAGCAAACCTTCAGGGGTCCTCAGGAGTTACATGGAGCTGCAGTACTGGAGGAAACCACCCATGGAGCATGGGATTTCTGATTAGATCCTAGTTGACCACTCCTTCAGTGTGTATTCCTAACTAGGCTGGTTGTCTACCCCTGGAATGTAATTTAAACTAATTTCAGAAACTCACAGCTACATTAAATTGTTTCTGCTCCAGTATTTCAAAGTAAATGGTAGACTTTCTAACCAGCTGTTAGCTATTCTGGGAGGCCAGAAGGAGGGCAAGTCCTATGTACCATAGGATTAGGGTTCCACCTGGAGAGTTGGCAAGGGCAGGCAAAAGATCGCCCACAGCCCTTTAACACTCCAGTGTTTCTTAGCACTCTAGTTTTTCTTTGACCTTAGAAAACCCAGCTTGATGATTCTTTCTCGTTGTCCTCTTTATTTATTTATTTATTTTTGCATTTGGATAGTTTATTCAGAAAGGACTTTTCAGTCAATTTAATGAATGTACATTTTATCTGAATCTGGAATTGGGTTCACCTTATCTGAAGCATGGAGAAAATTCTGGTTCTTCTTATCTTCAAAGGGAGCAATAAGCATTGTTTGGCTTAAACAAAACATTATTTAATGATACCAACCCCAGGCTCCTGCCAAATCTGGACAGAATCCGGATTTCCAGCCGTTCCTATTTACACGAGGTAGCTACTCATGGCTTTGATCATATCAAGGCATCCTGCATGAAGGTAAATTCTTCCAGCTGACAGCAGAATTTAGGAATTTGTTCTTTTGTTATAATTGTTGCCTAACTTTACAGACACTCAGGACCTCTGATGCATGACTGTGAATCAGTAATGCTATCTCTTTAAGCGATTCTACCCTGATTAGGGTGTAGAGCAGCTGTTCCCTAAAGTAGATGGACTTGAGTGTCAGGAAATTTTTTTCCTGAATTTATGGGAAGAGGACTGGACCCTGTGTAATTCACAGGAAGGGGAACCTCTTTCTTGTTTATGCTTTCCAGTGTGTGTGTGTGTGTGTGTGTGTGTAAAGAATCATCTCAAGTTACATTGGGACCCCAAACTTTGATTTTTAATCAGGAACTAGTGTTCTTAAAAATTCCAGTTTGACAGATCACAGAAGATTATCATTTCTGACTCAAAGGCAGTATTTTTGACATTGCAAAAGTGTACTACCTAATGCCTTTCTCAGATTTTTAAAAATTTCACATCCCAACGGTTGTTTCTAGTTCAAAAGGTTTAGCAATGAATCTGTTCATCCATCATAGTGCAAATATGACATGTCCCCCAAAGGTCATGTGTTTGATTGTTTGGTCCCTAGTTGATGACACTGTTTGTGGAGGTCTTGTGAGATGGGACTCAGTTTTGTAGAAGTGGTTACTAGAGGTAGGCCTTTGCAGATTTTTTTTTTCCCTTTTCCTACTAAGTTTTAGTTAGAATACAACCTAATGTCTTTCATTATGACATGTCCATATATGCATATAATTGTACATTGCTAATGTTCACCTTCTCCATTACCCTCCCATGACACCCTTCCCCTCATCTGATTCCCTTCCTCTCCACCAGTTGTACCCCTTCTGCATGCATGCCTTGTTTATGTGTATGTGTACATATGTTGTTGCGTTGTTGCTAGATGATATCGTCAGGTCTAACTGATTGATAGTGACCCTGTGTACAACAGAACAAAACACTCCCTGGCACTATGCCATGCATACAGTCTTTTTCATATTTAAGCCCATTGTTGTAGACACTGTGTCAATCCATCTAGTTGAGGGCCTCCCCCCCCCCTTTTTTTTGGTTGGCCCACCACTTTCTCAAACATGATATCATTCTCTAGGGATTTATCCCTCCTGACAAGATGTCCAAAATACTTAAGGTGCAGTCCAGTCATCTTACTTCCAAGGAACACTCTGGTTGCATTTCCTCTAGGACAGATCTGTTGGTTCTTTTTGCAGTTCATGGTATATTCATTATTTGTCTCCAGCACCACAATTCAAAAGCATCAGTGCTCCTCCTATCTCCCTTATTCATCATACAGCTTTCATAAGTATATGATGCAACTGAAAATACCATGGCATGAGTCAGACACACATCTTCAATGTGATGTCTTTACTTTTCAACACTTCAAAGAGGTCTTTTGCAACAGCTTTTCCCAATGCAATTCATCTTTTGATTTCTTGACTACTGCTTCCATGGGTATTGACTGCAGAACCAAGTAAAGTAAAATCTTGGACAACCCCAATCTTTTCTCCATCTATCATGAAGTTGCTTATTAATAGACTGGTATTGGCACTTTTGAATTAGAAAATCATATGGCCTACTATGCTGGGAATGACAACCTAAAGAGAAATGTGGTTGCATTCATCATCAAAAAAGACATCTCAAGATCTGTCCTGAAGTACCAGGCTGTCAGTGATAAAATAATATCCATGTGCTTATAAGGAAGGCCACTTACTATGACTGTTATTCAAATTTATGCACTCACCACTAAGTCTGCAAATGAAGAAGTAGAAGATGTTTGCCAGCTTCTGCAGTCTGAAATTGATTGAACTTGCAGTCAGAAGGCACTGATAATTACTGGTGACTGAAATGCAAAAGTTGGAAACAAAGAAGGCAGCTCAGTAGTTGGAAATATGGCCTTAGTGACAGAAACAATGCTGAAGATTGCATGATAGAATTTTGTTAGGCCAACAACTTTTTCATTGCAAATACATTTTTCTCCAATATAAACAGCAACTATACCTATGAAATTAGCCAGATGGAACATACAGGAACCAAATTGACTACATTTGTGGAAAGAGATGATGGAAAAGCTCAGAACAAGACCAGGGGCTGATTGTGGATCAGATCACCAGCTGTTCATGTGTAGATTCAAACTGAAACCGAAGAAAATTGGAATAAGTACAAGAAACTAAGTATGATCTTGAGTATATCCCATTTAAGTTCAAAGATCATCTCAGGGACAGATTTGATGTGTTAGACACTAATAATTGAAGACCATATGAGTTATGGCATGATATCAAATACATCATTCATGAGGAAATCAAAACGTTATTAAAAGACAGGAACAAAGGGAAAAACCAAATTACACATCAGAAGAGACCCTGAAACTTTCCCCCGAATTTTGAGCAGCTGAAGAAAAAGGAAGATATGATAAAGTTAAAGAATTAAACAGAAGATTTCAAAGGACAGCTGGAGAAAACACAGTTAGATATTATAATGACATGTGCAAAGAGCTAGAGATAGAAAACCAAAAGGGAAGAAAAGGCTCTGTTTTTCTTAAGCTTGAAGAATTGAAGATAAAATTCAAGCCTCAAATGGCAATAGTGGAGGATTCTACAGGGAAAATATTAAACAACACAGGAAACATCAAAGGAAGGTGGAAAGAATACATGGAGTCATTATACCAAGAAGAATTGGTGGGTGACCGACCATTTCAAGAGATTACCTATGATCAGAAACCAATGGTACTGAAGGAAGATGTGAAAGCTGCCTTGAAGGCATTGGCAAAACACAAGAAACTGATGAATACCAGTAGAGATGTTTCAGCAAAGAGATGCAGCACCGGGGGTGCTCACTTATTTATGCCAAGAGATTTGAAAAACAGCTACCTGGCAATGTGACTGGAAGAGATCCATATTTGTGCCTGTTCCCAAAGGGGATATAACCAAATGTGGAAATTGTCAAATGATATCAATAATATCACATGCAAGTAAAATTTTGCTGAACATCATTCAAAAGTGACTGTAGCAGTATATTGACAGGGAACTACCAGAAAATCAAGCTGGATTTAGAAGAGGGAGTGGAACCAAGGACATCATTGCTGATGTCAAATGGATAATGGTCAAAAACAGAGAATACCAGGAAGATGTTTATCTATGTTTTATTGACTATGCAATGGCATTTGACTGTGTGGATCACAACAACTTATGGATAACATTACAAAGAATGGAAATATCAGAACACTGTTCTCATGAGGAATCCATAGTGGACCAGGGGCTAGTTGTTTGAACATAACAAAGAAATACTGCTTGGCTTAAAGTCAGGAAAGGTGTGCATCAGGGCTATATCTTATCACCATATCTCTTCAAACTATGCTGAGCAAAGACTCCCGAGAAGCTGGACTTTAGGAAGAAGAATGTGACATTGGGATTGGAGGAAGATTTCATTAACAACCTGTGTTATGCAGATGACACAACTTTGCTTGCTGCAGGTGAAGAGGGTTTGAAATAGTTACTGAAGAAGATTAAAGAACACAGCCTTCAGTATGGATTGTGCCTCAACATCAAGAAAATAAAAATCCTTACAACTGGGTCAGTAAGCAACTTCATGATAAATGGAGAAAAAAACTTGTTATGTACATATACATGTATTTATATATCATGTATATATAAATCTAGATTTTGCCTTTGAGAGCACAATATGTGATATTTCCCTTCTTTTCCCTCATTATCTTTTCTTATTGTCCCCTCTATACAGTCTCTTTTTTCCCTCTACATAGTCCCTTTTCTACTTTCATGACCTATAGAATAAATGATTGAATACATATTGAAATCTAACATCAATATTTGATAGAAAATGTAATGTTTATCTTTCTGGGTCTGGCTTATTTCACTTAAAATGATTACTTCCATTTCCATCCATTTTCCAGAAAATGACATAATTTCATCCTTCTTTATATGTGAATAAGATTCCATGGTATATATGTATGAATGTATGTGTGTGTGTGTGGTTATGTGTGTATCACAATTTCCTTATCCATTCATCTGTTAATATACATCTAGATTGATCCTATATCTTGGCTATTGTGAATAGTGCCACAATAAGCATGGATGATCAGGAGTCTCTACAGTATGTTGACTTATATTTCTTTGGATATATACCCAAGAATGGCATAGCTGGGCCATATGCTAGTCCTTGAGTTTTTTGAGGTATATCCTTTGGAAATTTTTACCTGGACCTGTGGCTCTGATTCCTCTCTGCTTTGTGGTCATGAAGATGTGTAGCTCTCTGCCATGGACCCTGCTGCTGCCACACTTCCCCTGGTGCCATTATGGATTGATCCTCCAACCATGAGCCCCCAATAAGTATTTCTTCCATGAATTTGTTTTGTCCATTTCTGTGCCATAGTGACATACTACCTGACTAATACAGGGGGAGCTATGGGCAATTTGAATCTTTTCCTTGTTTGTCTGTTTTTTCCCAGTAATTACTTACCTTGGATTGTGCTAATTTTGGCCTAGATTTACTTGAAATTGAATGTCAGACAATAAGTTTCAGGGATTAATTTTTCTATAGTTCTCAATGATGTGTGAGTAGAAGTTACTGATATTTGTCTCATCAAAATGAAGTTCAGCTTAATGGTTTTTAGATGGCAGTAAAGGGTTGGGTATTTGGCTCAGTGGTAGAGTGCTTGTCTAGCATGTGAAAAAGAAAATAGCAGCCCAAACTTCTTTGACAGGCCTCTTTAGTTCATTCTAAAGTTTAAAAAACCACTAGTTAAGGAAGTCCCCCCCCCAAAGTAGACATTAGTGATTATAAATATTAATTGTATTAAGTACTGGATTTTGACAAAGACCAAACCTAGTCTGGAAGAACATCAGAGAGTCAATGGTGTTGACAAAGAAGGAATATTCACTGCCAATCGCTAGAGAAAAAATATGTTTCACTTGGTTGATTTAAATCTGAAGGGGAATGTGGAAGGCAAAGAGATCCCCAGTTCATGGATAACCACAAGATGTTTCCAACACTCTGCCAAAAATGCAGAACGCAGGATGAATTCCATCATCAAAACCTTAGTTACCCACTTTCCTTACAAGAATGTTGAAATTAATCCTCTGAGAGTCATCAGTCAGATGGTATTTTAATATTGTGCTGTATGCCTTAAAATTGTTGAAAACTTAAACAAAAATTATACCATACACCAATTCTGTATTATAATGCAATTTTGTATTATCAGTAATACTGGACACACTATAAACTTGAAACAGGGAAATAGAGCTGGCGACGGTGTTCAGGAAATCATTGAGGGCAACTCAAATTAAGATTGTAATTCACTTCTGGAGTTCTATGAGGTAAACTGGATTCCTTTGATATAAAAAAAAATCCTCCTGGAATTTGAAAATTAATCTTACTAAATAACAGAAATAGCTGGGCAAGGTAGTGCATGCCTGTAATCCCAGAGACTCTGGAGGCAGAGGCAGACTGCGTAATTTAGCGAGACCCTGTCTCAAGATTAAAACAAAACAAAACAAAACAAAAACAAAAAATGGGGCTGGAGGTGTAGCTCTGTGGTAGAGCACTTGCAAAGTATGAACAAGATCCTGGGTTCAACCACCAAGTACCACAAAAAACTAAGAGAAACAACACCCCTTCCCAATACATAACAAGTAACCATCCAGCCAAATAATGAAATTACATGGGCTACATAACTGATGAAAAATGTGATGCATTTAAAAACATTAAGAAGATATAGTTTCCTTATTTAACTACAAATTGGAGATATTGCATATAAAACATTTTAGAAACTAGAGGGGAGGTGCCATTGGCCGCTAGCTTTTCAAAGCAACACGCAACTAAAGAGTATTATTTTGATGCCGCCTGGAGAACAGAAGTGTGCAGTCAGTGGTTTTGGTTATGGTGTTTATAATGCACATGGTCATTTACAGCCATGGCAATGGAGCAGTGTGGCCTGTGAGGGGCCATGAAGGGATCTACTGTTTTCCAGGATTTTTTTGTGGGTTTTCCAAAAGGTTTCTTGTCTCCAGAATAATTACATTACATCTGGCAAAGAATGATGTTTTTAAGAAGAAGAATTTTTCATGCAAAAAGATCTTTTTATAGTTTGGGAGCACACAAATAGACCAGTTACAAAGCCTATTTGTTGTTGTTAGTGCCATCAGGTCGGGTCCAACTCATGGTGATCCTATGTACAACACGAGGAAACACTCCCCAACATGGTACCATGCACACGATTTTTTTTCTTTTAATGTTTAAGCCCATTGTTGCAGTCACTGTTTCAGTCCATCTAGTTGAGGGTCTTCCTTTTTTTCATTGATCCACCATTCTCCCAAAGATAATGTCCTTCTCCAGGGATTGTTCCCTCCTGACTACATGTCCAAAATACGTTAAGACACAGTTTAGTCATCCTTGCTTCCTGTGGTAGTTTGCTGTTAAATGTTTTGTACATTAACTATATAAATTCTTCTATAGAAAATAAAAAATAGAATTGGCATCCATGTGATACCCAATAAACAAAATGGAATCTGTAAATTTGAGAGGATTAGGCACCTGTTACCACACAAAATGAATATTTAAAGGATTATTAGAAGGGCGATGTCTATTCACAAGCACTTGTCATCATTGTTTCAGTTGTCCTTCCTGTTAGCTATGAGTGAATTTCTCAGCATTCATACCTATTAGAGATGTATATTTAACTCTTTTATTTTCTCTTTATTCTAGAAGCCTCCCCAGCTTTCTGAGGATGATATCCAGCTAAAAAACAAGAGAGACAACTGTAGTGCCAGTCTCCTGGAGCCTACCAGCTCTCTTTCCCCAGATCACAAAAACATGGAAATTGAGGTGTCTGTTACAGAATGTAAAAGTGTTCCTGGAATCACCTCTACCCCGCATTCTACGGACCACCCCTCCCCTTTCTATTCACCTCCACACAATGGTCTCCTCACTGATCACCATGAGTCTCTGGATAATGATGTGGCCAGAGAGATCCGCTATCTAGACGAGGTACTAGAGGCCAACTGCTGTGATTCTGCTGTGGATGGAACTTACAACGGCACCTCATCCCCAGAGCCCACTGCAACAATCCTGGAAGGCAGCCTAAGCCCGTCTGCCCACACAGCCACCCAGCCAGAACCTACTGAGAGAGCAGCCAGCAGGCAGGTGCTGCCTCACATTGAACTCAGTATAAGCTCCTCTGACACCATGGCAGAAGGGACAAGAGCAAACGGCCACTCCCCTGACCAGCCCCAAAATATGCTTGGGGACAGCCTGCAGGCCCCCGTGAGCCCCAGTTCCTCGACCAGCTCGCGCTGTTCCTCCCGAGATGGGGAGTTCACGCTTACCACGCTGAAGAAGGAGGCCAAGTTTGAGCTGCGGGCCTTCCACGAGGACAAGAAGCCCTCCAAGCTCTTTGAGGAGGACGAGCGGGAGAGGGAACAATACTGTGTCCGCAAAGTGAGGCCCTCGGAAGAGATGCTGGAGCTGGAGAAGGAGAGACGAGAACTTATCCGAAGTCAGGCCGTGAAGAAGAATCCTGGCATTGCAGCCAAGTGGTGGAATCCCCCCCAGGAGAAAACCATCGAGGAGCAGCTGGACGAAGAACATCTGGAGTCACACAAAAAGTACAAGGAGCGTAAGGAGAGAAGGGCGCAGCAGGAGCAACTGCTGCTGCAACAGCAACTGCAGCAGCAGCAGCTCCCACCACAGCCCTGCACGGTCCCCGCTTCCTCTCAGGAACACCCTGGAGGGATTGGACGTGCAAAGGAGGACATCGTCACTGAGCAGATAGACTTCTCTGCTGCACGCAAGCAGTTCCAGCTGATGGAGAATTCCAGGCAAACAGTGGCCAAGGGCCAGAGCACACCCAGGCTGTTCTCCATCAAGCCTTTCTACAGGCCTCTGGGATCCATCAACTCCGACAAGCCACCAACCATCATGCGACCAGCGTCTCTCGGGGGACCTCCAGAAGACAGTGGCACATCGGCAGTCCAGGGGCAGAAAGCACCCTGTGTGCTGGAGAGCCAGTCGGTGGGAGGCAGTCCCGGTGGCACAGCCTCTCAGGGAAAGGAAGGGCCCTACAGCGAGCCCTCCAAACGGGGGCCCTTATCTAAACTGTGGGCCGAGGATGGAGAGTTTACAAGTGCCCGAGCCATCCTCACCGTGGTCAAGGATGAAGACCATGGGATTTTGGATCAGTTTTCAAGGTCAGTCAATGTCTCTTTGACCCAAGAGGAGCTTGACTCAGGTTTGGATGAGTTGTCAGTGAGGTCTCAGGATACCACGGTCCTGGAGACTCTGTCCAATGACTTCAGCATGGATAACATCAGTGACAGCGGTGCCTCCAATGAGACCACCAATGCCCTTCAGGAAAACTCACTGGCTGATTTCTCTCTGCCTCAGACTCCACAAACGGATAACCCCTCAGAGGGCCGAGAAGGGATCTCCAAATCATTCAGTGACCATGGTTTCTATTCCCCCTCTTCCCCACTGGGAGACTCTCCGTCGGTTGATGACCCCTTGGAATATCAGGCTGGGCTTCTGGTGCAGAATGCCATTCAACAAGCCATAGCCGAGCAGGTGGATAAGGCTGTGCCCAGACCCAGCAAAGAAGGGCCAGAACAGCAGGGATCTGAAGCAACTCTGGAGGAAGCTGAAACCAGGGCTCCAGGCTCAGAGAAGCCTCAGGGCATGTTCGCACCACCTCAGGTGTCATCTCCCGTTCAAGAAAAAAGGGATGTATTACCAAAGATTCTGCCTGCAGAGGACAGGGTGCTCAGGGAAAGGGGGCCCTCCCAACCTCCAACAGCTGTGCAGCCCAGTGGCCCAGTCAATATGGAGGAGACCAAGCCTGAAGGGGGCTACTTCAGCAAGTACTCAGAGGCAGCTGAGCTGAGAAGCACAGCCTCCCTTCTGGCCACTCAAGAATCCGATGTGATGGTTGGGCCCTTCAAGCTGAGGTCAAGGAAGCAGCGAACTTTGTCCATGATCGAAGAAGAGATCCGAGCAGCCCAGGAAAGGGAAGAGGAGCTGAAGCGGCAGAGACAAGTCTTGCAGAGTGCACCAAGCCCCAGGGCCAAGAATGCCCCATCCCTACCCTCCAGGACCTCATGCTACAAAACTGCCCCAGGTAAGCAATGGCTGCATCCCATGCAGAGATGCAGTGGCAATCTGATGTCAGTTTACAGGATTCTGTGTGTAATCTCCACTGTGTGCATTGTGGGGACACTCGGATGAGGATCTCTGCCTTGGGGGCGTCAGAATGTCCTCTGAAGGGATGTGGAGGTTGGATGGTGTTTGCCATTTCCCAGCAGATGAAATAACTCCTTGCTTGTCATTCTGCCTTGTCTTGCTTTATTACACAGAATTGTTCTCTTTTATTTGAAGGGCTGCCTCTTGGCTGAGGGAGGGACTGTGTGTGGGTTGGAACATGTCAGAGTGGACCCATGTGTGGACTGTGTTTTGGGTTGGTAGCTTGAGCTTCAGTATCAAGAGTGAAACCATCTGATTTGGGGCATGTGCTCTATTAACCCCTTTGGGATGCTAGCTCTCTTTCCAGCAGTGATATTTGTTACTCAACGTGGCATATTGACCCATGCAAGATATTTCTGTCCATCTTCTATATGATTGAGTTTGACTTCCTTTAAGTTGCCACAAACCAGTTATACTCATACATTATTCAATGACATTTCAGTCAATGACGGACCACGTATATGATGCTGATCCCATAAAGTATGACCCCTTACTTCATAGCCGTGTTAGTTTGTGTAAGTACACTCTATGATGTTCACACAATGATGAAATTGTCTGACAATCCCTTTCTCAAATTGTGTCCCCAGCCTCAATCAACTCATGATTGTACTGTGGAATCTGGAATGGTCTCATCTATTCTTTTCAAATGATCCATTTAAAGAAGTGGGGTCGGTATAAGCAAAGACAATTCTTTAATCTTCTCTCATTTGCTGGACAGTGCTTTTCTCAAATACTTGATATTAGTGGTTGATGTTAATTAGGGTAATTGTTATTGCTACCCTTATATGGATGACAGTGTGACCAGCAGGTTTTGTTTTTCCATTTGAATATGATGGCAGTTGGGGATCCACTTGTCTTAGAGAAGTGCCACACTTGCAGAGTATGTTCTGAGCTATTCCACGAACTGTTTGTCTTTGGTCCATGCTGAGATAGTACACATATTGAGAGTAAGCATTTGAAAATTCTTACAGTGATTTCATATCGTCCTGAAATCCAAGTGTAGGATTTTGTATTTTACAAAGGTATTGGTCCACAATGGACTGGGAAAGTGGTGGTGGTGGTGATAGGGATGGGCACTGGAGACAATTTAAGAAGTGTTACCTTAAAGTAGGGATCCTCAACCCCTGTTAGGAACCAGGCTACACACCAGGAGGTGAGCTGCAGTGGGTAATTGAGCGAAGCTTCATCTGTACTTATGGCCACTCCCCACTGCACAATAAATGTAATGTGCTTGAGTCATCCCCAAACCACCCCCTCCAAGTCTGTGGGGACTGCTGCCTTAAAATATAATTGTTGGCATTTAACTTGGTTCATCCAGATCTTAATTTGATTATCTTGACATTTAGTTTCCACCAAATCTATGATGATACAAGGTCACTCTTCACTATTAATTTTTAAATTTTGAAATAATTTCAAACCTAAAGTTCCCAAGTAAAGTATAAATATGTTTATTCTGAACAATTTGAAAGTAAATTGCCACAATAATGCTCTACCCCCCCAAATTTTGAAGAATATATTTCATTTTGGGTCTGTCAGATGCTTTCACATGATTATATTCAGGTTAGGCATCTTTTGGTGGGAATAGCACAGAATTGATGCTGCTTCCTCATTGTATCCAAATAAGAAGTATATGGGACCAGTTTGTTCCAGGATGGGGACAGTTATTAGCTCAAATCACTTAATATTATTTTTTGTTTTTGTTTTTGAGACAGGATCTCACTGTGTAGGCCAAGCTAGCCTGAACTCACCATATATCTTGGGCTGGCCTCACCCTCATACTTCAGCCTCCTAGGTGCTGGCATTACAGGTCTGAGCCACTATGCCTGGCCTTATTTTTGGCAGGGAGTGGTTATCAGGGATCAAACCCAGAGCCTTGCACATTGCTAAGCAAGTGCTCTGCCACCGAGGTAAACCTCCAGCCTGGCTTAAATATTATTTTTGATCAACTGATTGAAGGAGTGTCTGCAAAGCTTCTACACAGAAAAGCTACATTTTCCTTTTGATAAATATTTGTTGGAGCTATGTAATCTTTATCCTCCTTGTTGTTTGTTGTTGTTAGGTGCCGTCAAGTCAGTATGCGACTCATAGCGACCTTTATTGGGTTTTCAATGGCTGACTGTTTCAGGATTGCCTTGGGAGTGGATTACCAGGTCCTTCTCCCATTTTTGGGGTGCTGGGAATTGAACTCAGGACCTCAGAGACTGCAGCGCAGCGCTCTACCAACTGAGCTAAATCCCACCCCTTATCCTCCTTAGTAATCTTTAAATCTAGTTATGTCAGTATTTCCTCTTGGAATCCAATTACATGCCATAGTTTATTATTTCTTTTATATTTATCCTCAATTTGTTCAGTTGTAGCTCATGAGAATCCTTTCAGGCTGATTTCTGCATCTTTCTGAGATGTCCCTATTATTCTCTGAGTGCTTCCTCACTTTCTGGCATCACAAGATGTTCTGGTTTTGTTCTATACTTTCCAAACCCTGAAATCAGTCATATCTCCAAAGAGTCCTCATTCATTTTATTGGGGACAATATGTACAAATAAGATTTGCGTGCTAAGCATGATCCTTAATATTGTGTTGTCCCTGCTCCCAGGAATTCTCAGTGGACAGAGTTAGAGATTATATACATCTGTCTATCTGTTTACATATCTATCTATGCATCTACCCATCCATTCATCCATCTACACATCTTTCTTTTCTTTCTTTCTTTCTTTCTTTCTTTCTTTCTTTCTTTCTATCAAACCAGGAATTCATCCTAACATCTTTTCATCCTAATCTAATTCAAGATTCCCTCGTTTTCTTTCTGTTTCCATATTTATGACCTCTTTCTATTTGGTTTGTTTGAGACAGAGTCTCACGATGTAGGCCAGGCTGGCCTCAAATTCCTCAGCCTCCTAAGTGCCTAGATTATAGGTATGTACCAGAACCCAGCATCTCCTCCCTTTTGACAACAAAATGTCCAGTTGCTGTTATCGTCAATATATTTATTATTTCGTCAATCTACCACCCACTAGGTAACCCATCTCATGTTTTCTTCCTCAAACTTGGGTATCAACATCACTTTCTGGGTGGCCATTACCATCCACCTCACCAACACCCTTCTTACCCACTTGGGCTCTAACTCCCCATAGGGGGTCACTGCTATTTCATGTCCAGCCTGCTCTGGCTCCAGCACACACCACTGTCCCACTGTCACTCTTCCCACCCCATTGCAGGCACCACCTTACTTAGCTCTAGCTAGAGACTCTTAGTCTGAATTATTCAGAAAGGAAGTTCCTGGGAAGGGAGGAGGAAGAGAAAGAGCACAGAGACTTTCTTGATGTGGTTTTTAATTCTTTTAGGTCACAGGCCACAGAGCCAGCTGAATGCTGGAGGCTGCAGGAAGAACTTCAGGAATGATTTTTGTCCATACTTAACGGTGACAAATTGATTTTCTCTTAAGGTTCTTAGTTGTTAAGTTCACTTAAAATTTTTGGGGGGGAGCTGGTATGGCACAGAGATGCCAATTGAGAGCTTGTCCTGGAAGAAAGTCTTTGACACTTGATTTTAGCCCAAGCTGGAGAGCCTGCTGCACAAGTAAGTAATGTTAAAGGGCCTTCATAGGAGCTTGCAATCTCACTTCTGGAGAAAACTCTGTAGATATCTCAGCTGCTTCTGCTCAGCTGAAAAGCTGGTACCACGGCTTCCCCAATTCCTGCCAGTTACAGCTGGTTCTGCCTACCTAGCCCTCTCTTTGAAGTATTTCCTTATATAACCTTCTCTGAAGTACGTATTCTCAGCAGGTATCTTAGTGCATTCAGGCTTCTATAACAAAATACTGTGGACCGAGTAGCTTATAAACAACAGGAATTTATTTCTCACAGTTCTGGAGACTGTAAAGTCTAAGATCAAGGTACCAGCTTATTTGATCACTGGCAAGGATCCTGTTCACAGAGAACACCTTCTCTTAGTGTCTTCACATGGTAGAAAGGAAGAAGGCAACTAGCTCTATGGCTTCTTCATAAGGGTACTAATCCCATTCATTAGGGTTCAAACTTTATTATCTAATCACCTCCCAAAGGTCCACCTGCTAATATCATTACTTGGATAATTAAGTTTCAACATGAATCAAGGGAGGCACATAAAAATTCAGACCCTGGCAGTGGGTATTTTTGTTTTTTTCTGCTCTCTCTTAAATTCTCACTGTATTGCCCCCAGCTTCTAGCATGTGAACAATTATCTAAAGAAAGACATTTAATACTCTCTATATACAGTGCTATTGTTTTCAGTGCTGCTGCAATTGAATTTGCCATAAAATAAGTCATGGTCCTGATGTTTGCCGCTGGCATCTAGCATCCCAGTACCAGATTCCCCAGAACTTCCTTCTGGTTACCTATCTCCTTTCCTGTATCCCATCCCCCACAGGAGTGGTTTTGGTCCCTTTTGGAAGGTAGTGATTCCTCTGTGTAAGCCTGTGCTCTGACTGGCCTGGTTGTTACATAGAATAGAGTCATGATAATGATGTGTGTGCACCCAATTCCTTCACATGTATCTCTAGAACATTTAAAGAAGATGCTATGGCTTCCCAGAATTACAGCATGGGTAGGAAGAAAGCAAATCAAGGTGCAATTTTCTTTCTATTGAAGGCTAGAATATTGCTTGGCCAGCCAGCCTCCTAGTTTTTGATCATGAAGGAGGCTGAGATGGTGTTTGGAACAAGAAAACTGAACAATTCATGGCCAGGGTCACAACTGCTGGCTCCAACTTTGGTTTTGTGAATGAGGTATTGCTAAGTCCCTATTGCACTACTTCACATTTCCTGCCAGAAGAAATGACTCAGCTGATTTGTTGTGTGGCTCAGAGTGATGATTCAATATTAGGTGATGAAAAATATAATTTCTTACTTCTTATTGGGTAGAAATCATGCTGGTGATGTACTAGAATCTTAAAACTTTAAGGCAAATAAAATCTATTGAGAGCAAGATGTGATTTGGAAGAAGAGACATTCTTATTCTTTTCATTGCTAAGTTATCTAGACATAAAACCCATTTTTTAGGTGTTAAGAAGATATTTGCTTTTGCTTTTAGTTTTTATTTTATTTTTGCCTTTAAAAGATGGAGAATAATAGGGATTCAGTTTTGAAAAAGATGTAGTCATTTTGAAAGACCTATTATCTGGAAATTTTACCTTGTTTCTTACTTGACTTTTAAAGGAGGATAATCCACTTAAAAAGAATTTGCATGACATTTATTTATAGTCAGGTGGTTTAGGTGTATAGTTCCTGTTCTCAGGGAACATAGTTCAGTAAGAAAAACAGCATAAAAAAAGTAATGATTTATGACAGAAGCATGGAGTCTTGTAGGAGCACAGAACAGGAAGACTATCTCATGTGGAGCTTGGGGGAGAGCCTTTGTTTTTTTGGAAACTACTGTCAAAGCTGAGAATTGAAGGAGTAGAATATGGACCAGAAGGATGAGGAAGATCATTCCAGTCAGAAAGAGGGGCACCTGGAGAGGCTCAAAAAAGAAGACAAGACTTGATATATCTGAGGCATGTAAGACCAGGGTAGGTTAAAGGAACAACTTTAACAAAAGTTTGTTTGGAGCCATACAACAAAGAGTTACATCAATCATGTTAAGCCAGTCTCTCTGTCCGTCTGTCTGTCTGTCTCTTTCTTTCGTTCTTTTGTTCCTTCTCTCTCTCTCTCTCTCTCTCTCGCTCTCTCTCTTTTTCTTTCTTCCTTTCTGTGATAATTGAACCCAGGGCCTTGCACATACTTTGCGAGTACTTTACCACAGAGCAGCACCCTCAGCCCATTTTTCAGTTTTTATCTTGAGATAGGGTCTCACTAAGTTATGTGGGCCTCGAACCTGTGATTTTCCTGCCTCCTCCTTCCAAGTCAATGGGATTATAAGGGTGAGCTACTGCCCTGAGCTGTGTTGGAAATTTTGTTCTCTATCCTTTAGCCAGTGAGGGCTTTCAAATGGATAATTATCTTCACAGAGCTCTGAGCTGTCCTGTCTTCATCTGTGAATTGATGGACTGAAAGTCTTCCTACTTTAGTGAGAATGCTGGATTCTGATGGATTGAGCTCTTCCTGTGTATGAATACTTCAAAGGCATGCTGCCATCTTGACAAACACCATTTGTTATATGAGCAGCCATATTTCCCAGAGTCTGTATGTGGGCGCCCTTTCCTGATGGTACTTAGAAGAATAGCATAAAAGAAGCACCTTGGTCAGTTCATGAGCCTGATATAAAGAGGAAATGCACACTCAAGGGTAAAATGCCCTTGATGTGAGGAGTGGAGGAGATGCTCTACCATTTTTGTTTTATTTAATTAATAATTTTTAATTTAATTTAATTCATTTTTCTGTAGTACTGGGGATTGAGTCCAGGACCATATACATGCTAGGCAAGCACACACACCTCCCAATCCCTTTTTTAGTTCTTATCTTGATACAGGGTCAAAAAATCAAAAGACGCATTGCTCTAGGAAAAGCTGTGA